>CM019170.2:40596127-40646746 GCA_009739505.2 Apolygus lucorum | reverse complement strand
ATTTGTAAGCTTAGCCTTACGCTATTTGTAAGCCTTGATCTCAGCCATGCATTTAATAGCCTTGATCATCAATTGTTTTTGTCCATACTTAAGTCAATAGGCTGTACCGACCTGGTGATATCATGGTTTAGGTCATATTTAAGTGGCAGAAAGCAATGTATTAGGACGACTAATGGTACCACCTCATCTTGGTCTACGCTTGTAAGAGGAACACCGCAAGGTACCACGCTGTCGAGCCTGGTTTTTGCTCTGTACTTGAATCGCATCTCTGACGCCATTTTAACATGCAAACGAAGTCTGTACGCAGATGATTTGAACTTATATCTATCAACCAAAATCGACAGTTTGAATTCAAATATAGAACTTGTTAACGAGGATCTTAAGAACTTGTCGAGCTGGTTCAAGAGACATGGGTTGGTGGTTAACCCACGAAAGAGCACCAGTATTATTTTTGGCCACTCTCGGTTGTTGGCAAATGTGTCACAATCGGAAGTGCCCAGACTCGAAATAAACAACGAACCGCTTGAGTATTGTAATGAGGTTAAATGTCTTGGTATTATATTGCAACAGAATCTTTCGTGGAGTAGCCAAACAAATAGAATATGCAGTAAGGTACGATCTCAACTGTATGCACTGAATAAACTACTAATTTATAGATCGTTGAACATCAAAAAAAGTCTGTTTCAAGCAATGATAATGCCGCATTTATCTTACTGTCTTTCAGCTATGTGTGACATGAATTCTGAATGCAGGCAGAAGTTACAACGACTACTATATTCAGCCGTGAGGTTTATCTTAAATTTGAAGTTTGATGATCGGGTATACGACAAATTTAAGAAACTGAGAATTCTGAAAATTGAAGATCTGATTCAATTTAGCATTTTAACAACGATGCACCGCATAATTTCCTATAAAAAGCCAATGTATTTAAATGACAAATTTCAGACTTTCTCTACAGTCCATGATTTAAACACTAGAAACAAAGATACAAATTTCCGTTTGCCATCATGTAAAACCTCTGCATATCACGAATCTTTTCTCTGCAGAAGTATTTTGTACTTTAATGGGTTGTCCCAAGCTCTGAAGGAGATCAAAACCTATGACTCTTTTAAGATTAATTTGAAGAATGATTTATTTTCACGCTATTAGCACTTTTACTGTATAGTCTAGTGCTTAAACGCGATTCTGCCTATACCTACTATATTGTCATTTCAAACACTTTTTCAGCACAAACACTTTTTTTCAAACACTTTTTGTACTGTCATTATTTTACCATCTAATTAGCCGTAGTACGTAGACGTAATTTCAGTTTTGTACCTATTTTATGTTCTGGTTAGGTGTAAGAGTGGTCGCTCAGCGACCAAATCTCGCCAGATTGTATAATAAAGACGTTATTCATTCATTCATTCATTCTCCCCCCCCCCGAAGACGATTTTTGATGTACTTTGACATTACCTACCGATCATGTAATTTTGTAAATGCCTTACTTTGATACTTAGTTAATAAAAACTTTTAAGTTTTTTCTACATTATCTTTTCATATCACCCCCCCCCCCCCCCCCCCCGATCTGTTGGTATGTAATTCTGGGTTGTTAATTCTTGTGGACGTATAGCATTAAATGACGACAGATAACAAAAAGAAGGACGATTGAAGTTCGAGGGCACATAAAAAGGGGCTTGGGAACATTTGAGTAAAAATGACAAATATTGGCACAATTTTTAAATTGGCGTAATTTTTGATTAGTAAATTATAAATTGGCAATCAACCACTTATTCTTCAAGGAAATTTGATGCTCTACAACTTTCTCTAAGAGGCCTTTTTTCTCAGATGAACCGTTTGGACGATATTCAACAAAGTTATCCAGAAAACGTGAGCTAAACACCAACTTTTCAAAAATCCTCCATTTTTGGATGCATATAACTCGGTAACGGTTCGGAATTTCGATAAAAACGTATGGAATCAAAGTTGTAGAGAATTCAATCAGCTTTAATTTACTATAGGACATGTTCTATCGAGAAATGCACCGTTTTCGAGATATTCACGAAAAACCTCAAAATGGGACCTTTAAGGACCCCCCTCCCCTCGAGCTCGTGCCCCACCCTCCAGGACTTTTAGTATGTTAATAAGGATACCCCTCCCTACATCTGTGCCAATTTTGGTTTGGGTTCTATTTTTTTCTACCTCGGGCCCTTTTTTAGTCTTCGTTGCCCGGACTAAGGGCCCTTTTATAGGATTTGACCTGAAATTCCAGAATCTAAAATTGAGGCAAATTTCCCATTATTATGATAGGTATTTAACGAATTTAACGAAAGCTTGAAAGTGATCGAACTCACGCCCACACATTTCTCCAAAGAAAAATTAGGTGGGTAATTATAAAATATTTTCCAAAAATCATAAATCAAGAAAGTAAAGGTGAATAGAAGCCACTACCATGTGCTCTATGATGGGATGCGCAGTGTTTATCCTTGCGGCAATTTGCCTCAAGCTGTCGCTTACTTGGTTGAAGGAGTCCAGAATCTCTTTACTTCCGGACTTGACGAGTTTCAGGTGTGAAGTGACGTCATCGCCTGCAATCATTCCAATGCTCTCATTTATATTGATAAATGTCGATGGGAAATGCAATAATAACGATAAAAAGTATATTTTGCTAACTCTTAACCCTCCATCACAATCATGTTCCACAGACACAGCTACTAATATGAGGTCAGATGAACCCCCTTATCTGGTACTCAAAAAAGAACCAAAACGGGTCACCAGTTTTGATTGAAAGGGTTTTTGTGGTTGGTTCCCTTCTGGTTAATGTCGTCCAATTATCAGCTTCGGCTCGGACGGAGAGAGCAGCTTATTTTTTTGTGCAATAGGAGAACAAAACATCCATTATAATTTTCTGTACCACCTTGTCTTTATGAGGTTTCGACAAAATGAGTCGAGAACGTGCTAACAACGGGTCTCTCAAAGGCTGCCATTCACTACGGAGCCAGATGGCCCGTGGCCACTTGCCCTCCTTTGGGAGGTCACTCAGTAAGGGTAAAGAAGCCCTTACTAGGTTCGGCTACCCGCCGCTAGGGGATCTACCGCCAGTCTCCGTTCTTTTCAAACTGGGCCGCCGAATTTAAAGTGAAGTTTCAAGCCAATTTTCCGTGGCCCGGCTCCATGGATTTTGGCATGTCCGAAAATCCAGCAATGCCGCTAGGTGGCTCTAGGCCGCTTGGCTCGTTGGCTCTGTCGTGAATGGCGGCCTTAAGGGGGTCTCAGTCAGTCGTCGTTCCTTCCTCGTTTCAGATTAGTCTCATCTCTTACGAACCAGCGCTCGGTTGCCCCTTCCTACCACTCGTCTGGAGGAACGACATTGCCACCCACCACCTGCCTTCTCATAGCTGTGTGACCGAAGAGTTTCACCCCTTCGGATCATGGTACGCTCATCCAACACATTTAAACGAGCGCGCCCTCGTTCCGCTGGCTCACCACCTGCAGCGCTGCCATCGACCTCAGCCAAGTTACCCGCACCGCCACCAGTCGTGCCACCCATGGTTCCCCCGCCACCTGCGCATGCGCGTGATCGCCGCTCTGCCCCCTCCAAATCAAAGACCCCCTCTGCAGCGAGCCCCTGACTTCAATTCCTTGAAGGGACCTTGTTGTGGAGAGTACAAGCCTGCCAAGACTGGGGCCCCCGATCAACCTGCGTCCACCTCTTGGGTTCACCAACTCCGACTTCACTTCTTCAACAGACTTCAGACTTCACGACTGCACCTACCCACAACGTACTGGTAGGATTGAACATTCTTCTATTGTAAAATATGTCTTCCTCTAAAGTGTAAAAAGAACCGAGTTAAATCCCTGTAGTAGGCGTAGAGGCACATAGAAACCTGCTAATAGACAGAGACTGATAATTCCTTTTGTAGTGTTTAAGACTGATATTTTCTTTGTAAAAGATTTCTAATTGACAAGTTGTTTATTGCATTTTCTGATAATCATGTGGTGTCCACATCAGTGCCTACCATACGTGTTCACCTTCAGTGCCCACCACTAAATTCTCGTCGACAAACATTACCAGTTACCAAGTAGTAGTCATGAGAATAGTAGGACAATTACTATACAAGGTATTAACTGTTTATTTTAAATATATTTCACGTACGGAAGTACTTATACACTTTCTGACTTCTCCCATTGACCAGGTACAACAACACTAAAGTAAAGTCATTCAATAGTTTGCTTACAGTAAATTCACTTTCATTTTGCACATTAGCTAACTTAACGTAACTTCAATTTCAGTAACTTAACTTCATTTTTATTCCTCAATTTAACTTCAACTAATCTACAAACTAGTTCCTACTTTCTAAGTAGGTGGTGGCAGCTCTACACTCCCAGGGAATATTCAGACAGCTAAGGTAAGTTGTATCCGCAATAATAATAGTATTACTTGAAGTTTCTTATTAGATTCTTCTGGTCCCTCCCGAGGGTTCCCTTAGAGATAAAAGGGGTTACAGCTGGAAAGTTTTTATTGCCGCTGGTATCATCAAAATCGAACAATAATTGCCAGAGAAAAAGGGGAAACCCCATTTATTCACTGAGACCCGCTTAAACCCAAACTTCAGTGTGAATAACATACATGACTTATTTACCTTTGGTAGGAGATTCTTCTTTTATGAGCTCTAGAAGGGAAGGCACCAGACAACTGACTATTAAGGTAGGTTTACACGCTCAAGCTGTTGTTAAACATCTTCAGTTGTGCTTTTGCGAAGCTGGCGGCAATTCAGTGGACTAGTGGTAATTCTATTTGTTCTTTTTTAAAAATCAAAACCCCTAATTTCGAAATAAATTTTGACATGGATGAGGAAGAGCTCATCCTTCCTATGTTCGACGGCAGATTGCCTGATAGGAAAAAAGTTGCCTAAAAAAGTCCGAAGTGTAGCAAAGACTGGTTGCTTAGGAGGGATAGCCTTTCCCTTGCGAACTTATGAGAATACTGCCAATTCTACAATACTCCCTATACAAATTCATAGGTATACAGCCTGCGCGAGATCGTGGGTTAGGCTTGTACTGCGTTCACATGCTCAAACTTCACTCATGATTTTGCACAAACCATATTTTTTTTTACGGAGGGTTAGCAATAAATGTTGTGTTCTGTGTGTTGTCGAGTGAGGTCGATGGTCCTCTCGATGCGCTGAATTGTTCCTAGCCTGAATCCTACTCAACGGAGAGATTGATCCCTAAAAGCCTGCTGCTTCAGCACTCCATCTGCAGCGCCTTGCGGCTGACCGTGTTGACGAGTGCGTCAAGATCTATCAGACAAACCTCAGCGTCTGATGACAGACTCACCGGCGGGATGCGGAGCATTTACCTAGTGAGGCTTACTGTTCTGAAGAGGTCCCTAAGGGGAGCTAGAGGTTCGGCGCCTTTATGGGGCAAACCGTTCCTTTGGAAGAACTGGAGCTGTAGGTAATACAAGAAATGATACGTCAGATAGACGAGGTACGAATGCATGTAGGAAGACCCCTCAGTGTGGCTTACATACTCAAGTTAGTATGGTGAGGGGAGAGTGGAAAAAAGGTGACGTGTTTTTCCCTTCCTCACTTCACCCATGTTAGCGATGACTCATGCCTCCTTGGGGTTTTCCTACGCGTCACTTTTATATGAGAACAACTGACTAGAAATGTAAGACATTACAATAAACATAATAGATGTTGGATAGATACGACACGAAGGTACTTAAGTACATCTCAATTCATTTTGGGTTAGCGAATTTCCGAGAAATAAAGTCGCTATTGTAATGACCTCAAAATGTAACGTATTGAAAATGTTCCAAATGTTGTCCAATAAAATACGATTTGGAACACTTGACAAGAATTCCTGCAGTTGAAAACCTTCCCATAACGTACGAGTACTTAAATATTCATCATTATTATTATTTTACAGTTATCTGAACGATAACGCGAGCTAGAAAGCATCTAAAATAAAAATTGGTGCCAAAATGTCCGTCGATATTAACCTTCATCCGCTCGCGCCCCCCTGAGTCACACTAGCGATCGCGGGGCGGCTGACAGCCGCCCGTCACATTTTTCCTTATTTCAATGGATTTTTTGGTACTTCAACTCGATAACGACAAGGGTTTGGGTTGGTCATCTTGTAAGTGAGTTCATACACATTATTTAGAATGAAAAACTTTTATTGAAAATAATTATAAACTTTGGTAAACAAAAATTTAAAAAAATAACGTCATAATATTCTTTCTGGGCTTACTGCCTAGTGACTAAACTATCACACTCTGTTCAATAAATCAAATTGTTCTTCCCTAAAAAACAAACAAACAGATAAATAAAATGAATAAAGGCGTTTAATTTTTTTATGCTCTAAGGCATTCATGTTGAAACTCTCTGAAACTAGGTTTGAAAGTGTGTACATACAAAAACTTATTTATTTGTACAATACATTTTCAAGATAAAATTGGCAAAAAATATTTCAAATGAATATAATTGGAAGAAGTGACATAGAAAAGTAAAAACAATGATTCGCTACCCTAATAGACTCAGAAGCAATACGAGTAGGTACCAAAGCAAACATCACAAATGATAAATGAAACTCAGGTTTTTATCGCCATTTCTTCCGAAACATACATAGCTACTCATAAGGAGGCTGAATGAAGTAAAAAAATATACTTACATTTCACCGTGGACGTTCAAAAAAATGTTGCACTGCCGATCGCGGGGCGGCAGTTAGCCGCCGAACTTAGTCATTCAAACTTTGAACGTGTACTGACAGCCACCAACATAACGCAGGAGGAAAAGGTTAACGACATCTTGCGGAGGAAAGTCCAACTAGAGAATACAACTGCACTTTCCCGATCTCTTGCGTGCCAGTTATGTTTTGCCACGCAAAATTCATCGAGGGCGGCAGTTTGCCGCCCACGCGAGCGGATGAAGGTTAAGAGGACAAAGGTTAGGAGAAGAAGGTTCAGAAAATTGATCAAAAAACCCATGGGGGTTTTATGAGGTTCAGAATTGTGGGGTCTAATATTGAAGAGGTTAGTGCACTGCCAAGATCTGGAGCGCTACTTCATAGTTACTGCTGGAAATTAGATGTCTTCAATGATTGACTCTTACCCTATGACGTCATTCGGTTCATGTAATCATGTACCGAGTATCCAAGCCACATGGAGTATCATTGCATTCTCAAATGTTTATTGTATAATCCGACTCTGAATATTTTCGCTTCGTTCAACGGAGATGTTTACCTCGGGAATGAGAACTAAATAAACCACACTGGTTGAGAACTAAAACTTGTATTAAACAGAACTATTATTTGACTTGAATGGAAAATAGAGCGCAGAGTTAACTTGGTAGATAGTCGTACGTTCTAGGTATGGTCGAGGCATTGGGATCGCGGAGGGGCACGTACGCCGCGGCCGTCTTGATCTGCCCTGTACTTTCATGTTCTATGTTATTCTTATTTATGATTAATTATGATCGTCCTTGGTCTACTAGTTCATTAACTCTTACAGATCTAATACTGGCCTATTAGTTCTGAATGCAATAACCCATTGAATGTACGAGATGATCTAATATGGTTCATTCTTAGGGAACTACTTTGTTAGTAAACGGGACTACTTTCTCTTTGGGTCAATCGCCCAATTTGGCGCTCAATTTGGGCGGGAAGGTTCAAACAGGAGAGTTCGTTTCATAATGTATATGCATGGTATTTGGTATATTTCGTTTGCACTCTTTTTTTTTTTTTTTTTTTTAGAATGTTAACAATATTGTAGCTTCAGGGTAATATGGCGATGAAAACAAGAGTGTGGTATGTGTAGAGTGTACGAGAATTTATGGTTTCAATGGTCCATCATGGATGACAAAGCCGCCCCATCCTCCAATCTAGTGAGCGTATTTTTCTCCTTGCTCCGCGTAGCCAAAGTGATACTGCCCGAATGATGGAAAATTGTACTTTTACTTTAAGCCATCCTGTCAGTTAGGAGTAAGGTCGTTGCCACTTCTCAGCCAACACAAAAGCTCTCTTCAGGAAGACTCCGAATTCTTGTTCCAGAGCCCCGTCACAGGAACTGACTAAGGGTGTGAATGACCCTCGATGGTCCTCTGACGCCTGGTCATACTTTGTGTGCTTCGCGCAAGCAGCCATTCGAACTGTTTGGTGCCAGTCTTGGGAGAGGTAGGAGGCAGCGTCAGCATTTACTATGCGATTATCGAAAAATGCTGGCCTCCCACTCTCCCAGACCCCATTCACTGCAAAGTCGCCCACCAACGCGGTGTGTCCATCAGCTGCTTCCTGCATCACTGGCTCGACCACTGCACCCCACCAGGGGATTGTCATGGTTACGTCCCGCACGTCATCATGTCCCCTTTTAACCACTCCTCCCTTTCTTGCACTCAAGTTGTTTGGTGATCTCAAATATTTAGACTCGCTCGTTGAAGCTTTCAGCCGATAGTTACCATATGTCCAAGAGCGATTCAATCCATATGAAATTCATGGAAACATCCACCAAAATTACACCTAAATCGGACCATAATTCATCCTAAAATAACAAAATTGACGCGTTTCCAAGAGCTTGCAAAAGTCAATACAGTAAATAATATTCCAACTTAGCTTACCCCACAGTTCTAGGGCTATTTGCGATATTTCTTCTATTCTTCGATTTTGTCGCTCTTCTCCGGGTTTGAGGAAGACGTTGATTTCTTCCAACAATCCTTGCGCCTCATCCGGTGTGCTCACTTTGGTCGACCGCTGAGCAATGCTGACTAGAACTCTATTTCCTTCCCTGAACCAATCTTCCGCCTGCAAACAGTTCGCAATAACGCGCATATTAGGAATTGTTCAACAAGAAACCCGTGCATATACTTCAAACTTGAAGAATCAATAGTTTATTGTTCGAGTTCCTACCAATTCTGTTAAGATTTTGAATAGTTTTACCTCATCAACCAGCGTGAAGAACACTTCCGCCATGTCTATGAGCCTCCTCGCCTCTACGACTTGCTCTCTGAGAGCGTTCCATTTGTTCCTAAGAGATTGGATCTCCCTTTCAAAGGTGTTCTCGTCTCCAGCCAACTCTCTGCCCATTCTGCTGAACTCGTTGATCCTCTCTTCGAGTAGCTGTACAAATTAAGAACTCTTGGTTAAACAATAATTTATCAAAAAATAAAAGAACTCTTTTGAAATTTGGAACATCAGTTTTTGAAGCTACTGCAGCACTTTACTGATTCAGCAGTGATCCAGAGAACATTACCCGGGAACTTAGGAAAAATCTCTTATTTTGGTAAGTATTCTGGAAGTAGTGACTTATAAAGGCTCAGACGTTTAAAATTCGGAAAACTTGGGTGTCTTTAAACGGTGGATTTGTGCATCGAAGTCTACCAGAAGTGGAAGCATTGTCTTCAACTTTATGATGCAATTCAAAGGAGTTGTAGTCCTTATAAAGATTATCAGGTCCAAAACCCAAACATCGGAATGCAAAGCCTATCTCAGGCGCCACTGATCATGGAAGAGAGCAGCAGTAGTGTAGAACATCATTGAGAAGTCACGTCAAGGATTCTTATTAATCGATTTACTCCATCAACAGCCTCTTAGGAAATATTTTTGCCGTCCGACCAACGAGATCGGAAGGTAGTTTCTCAAAACACAGGTTTCCCAGTTCCTGATCTTCCAAAATCTAATCAATAATAGTTCTGTGCACCCGCGTGGATGTACAAGATTACTCAGGACTGAAATACCCAGATTTCACCCAAATATGGAAGGAAGCTGGAGGCTGGTATCGAAAGCCTACCAACTGCCAACTTGAACAAGAATATTGATCAGAACTGTTAGAAGTAGGTCCCCATTTTTCCTTGTAACTCCAGGGTAACAAGGCTGCCAGACGTGTTGGTTTCACTTTTTAGCCAACACGAAAGCTGCTAACTACAGGAAGGCACCAAATTCCTTTTCCAAAGCCTTGTCACAAGCAATGATTCAGAGACCTGATGGTCCTCTGAGGCGTGGTCATACAGTAGGTACATGCTTCGCCCCAGTTGCCATTTGAGCAGTTTGATGCCAGTCTTGGGAGCGTCTGGGAATATCTTAAGGACAATGATTCGCTGAATTGCGAAGCTGGCAGATAGAAGCTATTAGTCTCTGTTGGCAGCACAGAGATCCACCACCAGACATTGGATGACTCTCTGTCGATTAAATTCCAAGCACTTCGTTGTCCATAAACTGCTTCTCGTGCTATCCTCTCCTCTTTTAGCACCTTTATTGTGGTCATTGAATGACAACACTAATAGGCTTTCAGAACTTATTGACCAGCGCAGGAGATCAACGGACGGGTGGGATGATTGAAAAGCTTAGATCGAATTGGAGATACCGAGAACTCCGAGCTCCACTTGGTTCCTCTCTGGTCACTTATGAAGAACTTCAGAGTACTGTTTGAATTTCTACCTGCATCGGATCCAATCTTCACAGAAAAGAGAATTCAACAAAGATTCACTCACCACGATGGTCCTTTCAAAGGTGGCGAACTCTGCTGAAGTTGCTTTCGCTTCGACGATGTTCTCGCCATACCGACCTCGCGTTGCCATCAGCTGAGCTCCCAACGTGTCCAGCGCTTTGTGAACTTCTCCGAGATCCTGGTCGAACCTGCACCGACTCTCCTGCTTGCTGAGGGCGGACTCTCGTCCCGAAGATACCCTCTGCCAGGAGTATCGAACGCTCTCCACGACTTTTTCTATCGTACGGATGTCCGAATCGCAGTTAGCTCCCTCCTGCATAGATTCAGAACAACAATGGTGAGTAATCATGATATGTTAAAACTACATCTAGATCTTTCAGTGTACATAGCAAACAACAAAATTAGAGGGGCATTAAGAGCAGAAAAGAGCTTGTTCAATACAATACGACTCTGCCTACCGATTTCAGCAGGAGAGAATCCTCACTCACTGAAAGCTCACATGCTGAATCACATCTTGTTCCGTGAAAAGTTTGGGCGACAACCCTGGAGAACAGTGTTGGTTGTGAAATTAACTAATTTTCTCATCAATGCCCCTGAATTGATCCAAATATGCATTGAACAAGTTAACAGAATGCAAAATTGCTGAACCAGACGGCGTGTAAGGAGTAAGCTTGCTAAGGGGTCGCAAAACTCAGTTAAAGAGCGAATATATGTGTGTTTAACGTGTTTTTTATTAAACAATCGTCAATTTTCTCAGCAATAGATAGAAGTAAATTGGATGGAAACTACACTATTTCTAAAGGGATATCAAAAACTCAGGTAAATTACGAATTGAAATTAACAATATCTTCTCGGAAGTAGGAATGGCGATTAATATAATTCAATCAGTCTCATTCTGAGACACCTGTACCTTTTAAACATTCGGTTTCATCTTAGCAGGATAGTCCTTTTGCATGTAATGTTTGAATGGGGAATTTGCCTCAATTTTAGATTCTGGAATTTCAAGTCAAATCCTATAATAGGGCCCTAGAATAACGTTTAACACTAGGAATAACCACGGGGAAAAAATTACCGTAGGAGAAAATGCCTAAACAGTGAAGCCTCTGTTACAAAACACCGCGAAAATCGAGGAATATTGTTGACGTCATACGAAAAAAAAAGACGCGAAAACAACTCCGACAACAGACAGAGTTCTAGCACCGCGACACAAAACGATCCAGTGAAATGGCTACTCGAATAATGTGATTCAAAACTTGAAACTAAATAAGAGAAGATGAAGACTTGATGAATGCTTGATAAACTAGTAGGTAGAATCGTATTGTAAAAAAGTGAGTAATATTGTTTCTTTTGGTCACTTTTGTGTCTGGGTTCTTCCTGCCAGTTTGCGGCGCACTCTTGTGCGCACTACTTGTAAGCTAAGAGTTCGTGTATGTTCCGCTTCTGTGGTAAGCGCCACAATGCGCCACAACGTTACGTTTCAAACATGGCTGCCTCTTACACATTGCCACCACATTTAAAATTTCCATCTTCCTTATATTCTCTAAATTTTTTGGGTGCGTTTTCGAGCAGCTCACTATGGTTTTATTCCATAAAAATAAACCCTCATTCGAAAAAAAAAAATGTGAGGCAAATTCCCCATTGCATATCGAAAGGTTGCGATGTACTCGAGGAAGTCACAACTAATGAACAGAAGGAAAAATACCTGTAACTTGACTTTGTCGACTATTTGACCGCTGTCCACCAGTGCGATGTGGAACATTTCGGTCATAGCGTATTTGGTAGCTTCGAATTCTCGCATCTGTTGAATGGCGTCTTCCAACGTCCTCGCGAGGGGTGCAGTCTGTTGCTCTCTTTGAATTGATTCTATTTTGCTTTCGACCTGAAAATCGGGATTAGATCAACATTAAGCTCATTGAGAGCTACGCTTCGTCAAAAATTGTTTTGTAAGATAGATAAAGAGTAGGCTTAAGTAAGCGAAACATGATAAAATTGAATGTGAGAGACAGGAGATGTCGATACCTTAAAGCACAAAGGAGCTCTGTCCATCCACCTTCCACTTTTTTTTTTTTTTAATTTCAGAAAAACTCAGATTCAACAAAACAATTATTGACTTTTGTTGACGATAATAGCTTGAAAATGTATTAAGGAAATTAAAGAGTTTAGTGTAATAAGCCATTATTTTGAGAATTGTGCATTGATGATAATTTCTTTAGCGTTTTTCTCAAAACTCCATTTCTGGACATAGCTGCTTTAAGGTATCGATGTAGGGTTTGTGAAAACAAGTAGGTAAGTGATCTAAGAGTGTTCAGTCGGTGAAACACGGTGAAACTGGCTTTTATGGGAGGATGCGAAAACAATATAATACTTGAAAACAAATAGGTGAGGGTATCTCTGAGTGTTCAGCCGGCAGAACATCGAACATCGTTTTATGGGGTTGGGAAAATACTGAAATCCTTATAGTCCTGGAGCCGAGGCCGAAAATCGCACTTCATTTAGGGATACGATTTGACGACAAATTATGAAAATCTTGTCCATTCTGAGAGAGAAAATTCAAGTCTGCCATTCCAAAACGGTTGCTTTCAAAAATGGCGGCCATGTGAAATGTTCAAAAATCGCGAAAAATCATCATATCTCCGGGATGGATGAAAACTCCGTGAACGATAGATTAGGTCCAATCTGGTCCAATTAGGTCCAATCCGATAGATTAGAGGTGTTTTCTGGTACATTTTTCTCAGTCCCTGTTCAACCGAATCTTCTAATTTTTTTTTTTTTTGGTTTGTAGGATATATTCTCATCTTGCCTGGGACGGATCCTTTTTAGATTATCTTCATTACTTTTTATTTGAGATTCTGTTTTATAAAATAGAATTATTTTCTACCTTCGTTACTCTTTTTGGAATAGTTGGAATTGGAAAATTGGTTAAAGGACCCGGTACAGCCTTCGTTTAGGTGTCTTCTTTCATTTAAAAAAAAAGAAATAGAGGATAGGATTAGTAGTTCCTGAGAAAAAGGAACAATTATCATGAAAAAGTGAATTATTCAGGAGAGCAATTTGAAGTTGAGCGGGAACAAACGAGGGCGCTTGCAGATGAAACTATCGATTCTCACCTCACGTTTCTCGAATTTTGATTGGTTCCTTGATTTTGAATTGTCTTTGCTTATTGGTTGTTCAACCAAAGACAATTCAATATTTGCCTTCCGATTTATAGTATCGATTTTTCAGTATTGCATTGAAATAGTGTAACAGGTTGGTAGGTTATTTTCGTTAGTTTCGGGGCTGCACTAGGCACGCAAAAATTAATTTCCTCGTCATTTGATTTTTAATTTAATTTTGATTTTTAATTTGATTTAATTTTTCGGTAATTCTTGTTTAAATCTATTCTCAGCATGTTCAAGAATAATTTTCAATTAAAAAAAAAAAAAAATCGAAATTTTTATCATTTTTTGGGTTCCGTGTCACCTTAACGGTTGTTAACCCTCGGCAGACTCAATTTTAAAAATTGTACACTTTTTGTGCAAAAATCCACAATGTTTGGGACGTCCCAAATTTTTACAGCTGGATTTTGAAAGTCTACTCACGGGTTTGTGACTTGTCTGCCAATCCTAAGCAGCTGTAAAGTCCTGGCAGAATTAAATTGAAAAATTGTCAAATTTGATTAAAAATTTAGACAATTTTGAAATGATTCACATTTTAACACGTTGAAGTATGAGTGGTATGTAAACAAAAGAGCATGGTCTGCCTTGGATAGCTCGCTGTCTTCTAGTGGCAGAATCAAATTCAAAAATTGTCAATTAATTGATGAAAATTTGTTGATTTTGGGATACTCCAAATTTTTGCTCAATACTGTACTACTTTATTGAAACTCAATCAGCGTGGTCTGCCTTCAGTAACCCATTGCTTACATGAGGCAGACTATAATTGAAAAAATGCAAATTTGAGGGTTAAAATTTATGTATTTTGGGAAAGTTGCAATTTTGGCATGTTGTACTACCGCGTAAGTACAACATGTACAGTCTGCCATCGGTATTTCGTTGCTTTCTAGCGGCAGACTGAAGTGAAACGTGAAAAAAACGTGAAAAAAGCTATTTTCGTCCTCGGCTCCAGGACTATTAAGAAAATGAGGCCTAGAAGAGATCTCTGAGAGTCCAGCCGAAGAAACATGGTGAAACTGCCTTATACGGGGTTGCGAAAATACTAAAATTCTTTAGAACAATGAAGTAGAGAGATCTCTGAGTGTTCATCCGGTGAAACATAGTGAAACCAGATTTTATGTTAGGATGCGATACCACTAGAAAACTTGAGAACAAATAGGTATGGGGATCTCTGAGTGTTCATCCGGTGAAACATGTTACAACTGGCTTTTATGGAATTGCTTTTGTTCTGAAATCCTTTAGAACGATACTTTACGTGGATCTTTGAGGGATCAGCAGATGAAACGGGCGTCGTACGTTTTATCCCCACGCGAGTGAAAGTCCGCTTCGCGTTGTTATGTTTCGTCCCCGCTACACGAGCACGGCTCCGAGAAGACTGTTGTCTTTTATCCCCGGATAGATAATGACATCGAACTCTCAGATAGCAGTCCCTCTCGTCTTTTGCCTCCTCCCCTCGAAACAAGCTGCAGTTTACGAGCAATGCCTCTCAGCGGTAATGTCGAAACTGTACGAAATTCTGCAAGTTCGATTTAATCCTTCGACGTGTGTCACCGATTTCGAACAATCGATCCATAAAGCGGTGCACCGAATTTGGCCGATGGTTAGTTTGGTGGGTTGCAGATTTCATCTGGCACAAGCATGGTAGGTACATAATAACCCCAATACCCTATAAAAAGTACCCTACAACATTAACAATTAACAAAGTAACATGGGTGGGTAGAAGAGTAACAACATAAGGTAAGTAACAACATAACGGTGGGTAGAAAAGTGGATACGTCGTCATCGGGATTACGAGATTACGGCTTATAAGCTAGTTAAGGTGTTGGCTTTGAAGTTGCTCCCCCATTTTCCACCCGTGCAACCGTGATTTTAACCTTTTTTTTGTTCTTGTAAATACGTATTTTTAATGAATTTGACGATGTGGCTCATGCCGTGATTTTTGGGGGCAACGTGAGCAACCTCCTCGCGGTGTCCTCTGGGTAATGCTGATCGCTCACTTAACAAATAGTTAAAGACATGTCAAGTGACTAACACTTTGGTGGCGAATCATAATACCGGGGATGAAACGTATTAATTGCTCGGGGGACGAATCGTAACGTCGGGGACGAAAGCTAACTTCTTCGATGGGGATGAAACCTAGGACTTTCACCGTCTTGGGGACGAAAGATAAAACTCCCGATGAAACATGGTGAAACTGGCTTTTGGGAGTTTCGAAAACACTGAAATCCTTTAGAACAAAAAGATAAAGGGATCTTGGAGTGTTCAGCCGGTGAAACTGGCTTTTAGGGGGTTGAAAAACTGTAATACTTTAAAACAATGAGGTATACAGGGTATCTACACTTAAGATGGGCATAACTTCAGGGTTCGATTCTACAAGGTAATTCCAACAAAAAAAGTCTCTTAGCAATTTTTTCTTAACCCACTCAAAATGCCTTTTTTTCACTTCAAAGTTTCTTGTCGCGTTTTCGACCTTACGTCATTAAAACTGTCATAAAACCTAATATTTACCAAATAAATTCAAATTTGAGGATATCGTTGGAAAGAGCGTTAAATTTCCGAACTACCTAATGTAAAACCAAAATTATTTGGCAATAAACGATTTCTAAAAAACCGAGTCAAATAACAAACTTCAATTTTTTTTCGAAATATGCCTCTTTTTCAATCGAAGTTTTTACTCTAAATCCCTCCCCATTTCGATGGGCGCTCTTCGGAGAAAACATGCTAAAATAGTCAGCTTTCCAACAGTCTATCAATTTTTCTTTTCAACATTCACATTGGAAGAGTAAATGAAGTTTGAATGTCAAAAAACGTGTGTTTTACAAGAAAATCCAGTGTTTTAAGCGGTTTCTGGTCCCCTCGACCTCAAGATAGCTTGACGATTTTGGTACCATTTTCTATGTAATTTTTTACACTGAATCCAATGGTGATACTTCCGAATGATTCCGACTGCAAGAAAAAGGATTTTTCGGAGAAAACCTTCGTTTTTCGTACATAAAATACGCATTATTCGTAGATATGGTAGTGAGCATAAAGTAACACCTTTTTACTCAATAAAAACACCGAATTTCTAGCTGAAGTTTTTGTTAAAGTTGTAAAGTTGTTGTTGTTACGAAAAACGAAGGTTTTCTTCGAAAAATCCACTTTCTAGCAGTCGGAATCATTCGGAAGTATCACCATTGGATTCAGTGTAAAAAATTACATAGAAAATGATAACAAAATCGTCAAGCTATCTTGAGATCGAGGGGGACCTGAAACCGCTTAAAACACTGGATTTTCTTGTAAAACACACGTTTTTTGACATTCAAACTTCATTTACTCTTCCAATTTGAATGTTAAAATGAAAAATTGATCTATCAAGTCAGACCGTTGGAAAGCTGACTATTTGAGCATGTTTTCTCCGAAGAGCGCCCATCGAAACGGGGAGGGATTTAGAGTGAAAACTTTGGTCGAAGAAAGTCAAGTTTCGAAATATTTTTTAAGTTTGCTTTTTGACTTGATTTTTTGAAACTATTTTATTGCTGAAATACTTTGATTTTGCACCAGGCAGCTTAGGAAGTTAACGCTCTTTATAACGGTGTAGTCAGATTTGAATTTTCAGGAGAAATAAGGTAGTTATGACCATATCAGTGCCGTAAGGTCGAAAACGCGAAGAAAAACTTTAAAGTGAAAAAAAAGGAATTTTGAGTGAGTTAAAAGAAAATTGCTAAGCGACATTTTTTGTTGGAAATACCTCGTAGAATCGAACCTTGAAGTGTAGACACCCTGATCTCTGAGTGTTTCCACTTGTTTTCAGAGGGTAATTATCATAATTTTGATAAACCTGGATTTAATATTGGTCAGATTCAAATTTACCTGGGCGAGGCTGTTGAAAAACGTGAGTAATTTCTCGAGAAGAACTTGGTAATCAGCGGAAATGGTGTTGAGGCGGCTGTTGAGCTCTTTCAGTCTTATCGGTATCCCATCGTTGGCTCCTTTAAAATCGCCTGTTTTTAAAACAAACAAACACACAGCGTGTTTGGGTTACATGCAGTGCGGAGAGTGCGGGGCGTGCGCTGTTTCATGCTTAATTATAATTCCCTACTGTTCTTCTATTTTCAGCAGAATTAATAAATTCGCGCCAAGTTGCATATTGACAACGGAACATGATAAATTGATTGAGCTTAAATTCAATAAATTGATCAAGATGTCACTCAATATGGGGTTAGAACCTCTCGCCAAATAAAAAAGCTACCTGCCCACCAAACTTGGCTCACGTCCAAAGTGGATGACAGCGTGGTCCAAAATGCATTTGAAAATGTCGTTATTCACGTATCATTGTGAGTGCATCTTCTATTCTATTTAGTAGGTATAAAATAGCGTCTCCTATTCTATCTAGTAAAACTCGACTAAAACGCTAAGGATTTAGTTATAATTACAATAATTTGTTAGGTTAGGCTCATAGCACGTGCTGTGGCAACAGTGTGCACATGAAAGATTAGTGCATCTGCTTTGGGGTAGATCGATTTACAGATTATACAGATTTTATTCAGACAGTACTTGTTCTAAGTACAGAACAAGATCAGATCTACATCAAGATCAAGATCAGATCAGATCAAGATTAGAACTGGTTTCCAGTATGACGTAATCGTGTAGTAAACCTGGCTAAATGGGATTCACATTAGGAACAGGGACGGATTTCAAAAACAGTTTGAATTTCATAGCAAACCAATCAATAGGGGATTAGATAGCAATTTATCCCAAATAATTTATGTAAATCGTGTTCGAAGTGGTTATGTTGATGGGGGATAGATTTCGGCAATATCTTCGTGACTCATTTTATTAGAAGTTAAGTGCACTTTCGTTAAGTTAGCATCGTCACTACGTTTATTTATGCACAATATGCAGATCCTCAGTCTTACATTTATCTTGCGTGTAGATTGGAAGGTATGTAGTTATTATTGACTCCGGTGAAAAAATTGGGGTGATAATTAATAAATGCATTCGTGGTAGGGGAAAAGCTCCTAATTTGAGGATAGCTCCTAATTTGGGATAGCAGCGTTTTTACCGTACTGTACGCGCTTTCTGATGTCGAATGAGAGAAATAGTTTCGTTTTGGAGCCTTATGGGATAGCAAACAGGTTTCGCCACCATAGGCCATGTGTTATTGTTACCACTACGTTTTTATCAAAATACTGTTATCCGAGTGACTCAAGGTACACCCTGTTCAAACTCCCTGACGCTTTGAGGTAAGACTTTTTCAAATTGTTTATTTTGCCATTTAAAAGTGCAGATACTGAGGATCATTTGCATGGTGTTAGATTTTTAATTCAGTCCACAGCATGGTGGTCATGTTGACAAGTTTGTTTGGCAGCTGGTTCCCCTAATTTGGGATACCGAGAGGGTTCCCAAATTGGGATATCCCAAATTTGGTTCCACCTGAAAATTTGACTAGTTTGATGAGTTTTCAAGTTCATTTCCCGATTCAAGTTCCTGATTCATCATCTGAGAGCGATATGGACGTCCCCTACAATGAATCTGACAGCGACATCAGTGATGAGAACGAAGCTCAGTTCATGTTTTGCTCGGTCGAATTCTTTGAAGACGTGGGTGGGGAGAAGTGGGCAAAATGCTCGAAATGTTAAAGATGGTCCCACCTCGACTGTGGTGAGCTGCGCAGCAGAGTTTTTATTTGCGCGTACTGCTTAAATCAGTGAGTGAATTTATGTGATTATAATATAATCACATCTAAACATAGGTCGCAGGGACTAGTTGATAATATTATTATCAACTAGTCCCTGCGACCTATGTTTAGAGAAGAAAGAAAGATTTTGTCAATGGTGGATATTACCTACCCTGATTGAATTACCTATAATAATTATACCTATGTTTTTTTTAACTACCCATTTATTAAGTGTAACGTCCTGTGTGCCTCAGTTTACACTAGGAAGGAATGAAACATTTTTTCTAGAAATGCATCTTGTGTCATTGATTGTTGCTGTCTTGAAGGTATATAAACCTGCTGTAAATTTCATTTTGCCATTTCCAGACTGCTAGGGATTTTATTTTCGAATTTTGGCGATTGGTTCAACTTCAGTTAACCTAGAAAACAAGAGGTTTCCTAATTTGGGATATCCCAAATTAGGGGTTGGTTAACCTAATTTGGGATATCCCAAATTGGGACCCCCAGTGTCCCAAATTAGGCGACCGTTTTTCAAGGCACCGAAAATCAAACTTTTTAGAAAATTAAGCGCCACGTCCCCTGGGTGGTCGCAATCGCTCCCTCCACTTTGGGATAGATACCTCAGCTTTGTCACCGATCAATTGTGAACTTTCCAACAATGCACAGGTCTGGAAAATATTAGTTTGAAGAGTTGTATCCCAAATATGGAGCCTTTCCCCTATGTTCCAAGTACCAAGGTATTCTCATGTTTGGGAATCAAATTTGTTGATACGGCTCCAGTGCCTAGTGAAAGGTACGAATCAATACTGAGAAATGCTGCTTCACTCTATCTATGCTAAAGCACTTCAAAAGTGAAGATCTGAGCCAAGAGCCGCCATGGTGGGTGGGTCCGGGCCCGGCTTGGTACCCCCCGGCCGGGCTCCGCTGTCTTAGTGCTCTGAAGGTTTTCATTTCTCCTTCTTTCATTGCCCTTGTGCCCTGTTCAATATCCCATTGTTTTGTTTTCCCCTACTATTTTGTTGTTTTGTTTTATTTTATATTTTAATTGACTATTGTCTATACACTTTGTTTGCAATGACATATAAAAAACGCTCATTCATCCAAACAAGAATCGCAAAAATAGCCTATTTCTATTCTGTACTTGAAAATGAACTTGTGCCCTCTCCAAACCAAATTTTTTTGGATGCCCATCCTCCTATGCTAAAGACCTTTAAAACTAAAGATCTGAACCAAATAAGTTCCACCCTAGCTGTGTCAGCATTGGTATACCTCTGTTCTCTACCAAAACCAGATATGTTTCCTGCTCTACATTTCAACCTCTAAGAAAACTCCTTATTTTCATGGAAGGATTCTCAGTATTGATTCGTACCTTTCACAAGGCACTGGAGCTGTATCAACAAATTTGATTCCCAAATTGCAAATTGATACCTACTCTTGGAAATCTTACAACCACTATGTATATCGTGTTGTTGTTTCCAAGTGTAGGAAAACAGCAACTTGATAACCAAGTTTCATGTTCCATAATATGGATATTATGTTCATGTTTCCATGTTCATGTTCCAAGTTTCATGTTCCATAAGACTTTGATATTATCAAAGTACCTATTAGGTAAGGTTACAATTACTGTTCAACGCAACCATTTTAATGAATTCGGTCAAAAATGGTACGTGTTTATGTTATTCTTTGTCAGAAAACTTCATTGCCCACCCAACTTGGCAGATATTTTTTTTTCTTCAAACTAATCACCTTGTATAAACTAATCAAAACGATGCAATAAGTGAAAATCAATGTTTACATCATTTGGTTAACTACCGATTCTTCAAATTAGCCTATTGTGAAGAAAATTTGAACATTTAGGTACCATTGCTCATCCTAGATACGCCCCTAGACCCAGTACTTATAAACCAGTCAAGTACTGGGTTATTAGAAACTACCAGTTAGGTAGTGACACCTTGGTAGTACGTTCCTCATTAACCTGTGACCGATCTTTCCTCAACAATAAAAAACTGGTAGGCGCTTTCTCGTTATGAGTAAGTAAAAATATTTGTTAGTACTTCGGAAATCTAGAAATAAAGCAACGTAATGAGGTCCATCAATGGTGGATATAACTGTAACTTATAGATGTGCCTCTACACTGAAATCGTCACTGCGTTGATCGCTATCAATTTGGTATGCTGATAATCATTGTTATTATCTTATGTACTCAATATCCTGACATTAATTTACCAAATATGGGTACCTAAACATAGATTGATTTAATTAAACGAAAGATGGGAGAGGAACGTAAAGCTCTTCCAGTTGTCATTGTGGATCCTTGGACTTATAAAAACTATACTGGCTCGTTTGAAAGGAGCATCTAGGGAAAGAAAGTGGTGGAACGGCACGAGCGCTATCTAGCGACAATTAGATGAACCTTCTCTTCTTTTTTGGCAAGATGGATGCACCTCTGTTATAGACCAGAGGTAATGTCTGTAGATCCCTGCTTAATCTTTAGAAAACCAGAAATTTGCTCTCAATGAAAAAGGAAATCAAATCTGTTTGAGGCATCAATAAGAAAGGCATTCAGTCTTAAATGAAAATCTATGTACTCATAGGCAAACAACATTAATTTTTAAAGCATTCTATTATTTACGAAAGAATAGAGAGTTTTTGGCAACACTAACGGGCCCGTGGAACCTCTTCACAAAGCACGGAGTTCCCGGGTGACGATGGATTTGCCTCCCGACATCAGCGGGCGACGATGAAAGGGTGCCCCCAGACAGTCACCCGTTCCTCAAGGCCCACCGTGACGAGCGCCTCCATTCCCCCCCCCCTGTCCAAAGTTAACGTGCTTCCTCCTTCAACTGGGTAGCATCCTCTGTTGCTCGCGCTAGTCTCCTCTTAACGGGGCCCCTTGAGATTTTGGCACCAAAAACTCTCTAATTAGAAACACAACACACGATACCTACATCACATAAGCTAACTGATAAAAGAGATAACCTAAGTTTTTGAGCTCCGGAAGGTTCATTTTATCTTCTCTAGGCAGCGCTCACGCCGTTTCACCACTTTCTTCCCCTAGATGCTCCTCGTTTGAAAGACACCAATTTTTGGTTTGTATCGACTCGAAATCAAAGAATGCTGAAATTCGAGTCCATCTAAATGCTCCCCACTTATTATTCAACCATTCAGCTTCAGAACAATATTTCCAGTTTTCATGGCTTGTCAAAAGTCTCCAATTTTCATAAGTGATGTATGCAAGGCCTACTATGGGTACCTAAACATAGATTCATTAAATTCAACGAAAGAAGGAAGCAGAACGTAAAACTCTTCCAGCAGTCACTGCGGATCCTTGGGACTTACAAACTATACTGGCTCGTTTAAAAGACAACACTTCTTGGTACGTATCGATTCCAAATCAAAGAATGATGAAACTGAGCCCTTCCAAAAGCTCCCACTTATGAAACAACCATTCAGCTTCAGAACGATAATTCCAGTTTTCATGGCTTGTCAAAAGTCTCCAATTTTCATAAGTGATGTATGCAAGGCCTACTATGGGTACCTAAACATAGATTTATTAAATTCAACGAAAGAAGGAAGCAGAACGTAAAACGTTTCCAGCAGTCACTGAGGATCCTTGGGACTTATAAACTATACTGGCTCGTTTGGAAGACACCACTTTTTGGTTCGTATCGACTCCAAATCGAATAATGCAGAAATTCGAGTCCATCTAAATGCTCCCCACTTATGATTCAACCATTCAGCTTCTGAATAATATGTTCAGTTTTCATGGCTGACAAAAGTCTCCAATTCTCCAAAATTCTCCAACTCTTCCAGCAGTCACTTTGGATCCTTGGGACAACACTCTGCTGGGTTTTGCAGGCTTCGTGGCTTGTCGAAAGTCTCAACGAAAGAACGAAACAGAACGTAAAACTCTTCCAGCAGTCACTTTGAATCCTTGGGACAACACTCTGCTGGGTTTTGCAGGCTTCGTGGCTTGTCAAAAGTCACAACGAAAGAAGGAAGCAGAACGTAAAACTCTTCCAGCAGTCACTTTGAATCCTTGGGACAAAACTCTGCTGGGTTTTGCAGGCTTCATGGCTTGTCAAAAGTATCAACGAAAGAAGGAAGCAGAACGTAAAACTCTTCCAGCAGTCACTTTGAATCCCTGGGACAACACTCTGCTGGGTTTTGCAGGCTTCGTGGCTTGTCAAAGTCTCAACGAAAGAAGGAAGCAGAACGTAAAATTCTTCCAGCAGTCATTTTGAATCCTTGGGACAACACTCTGCTGGGTTTTGCAGGCTTCATGGCTTGTCAAAAGTATCAACGAAAGAAGGAAGCAGAACGTAAAACTCTTCCAGCAGTCACTTTGAATCCTTGGGACAAAACTCTGCTGGGTTTTGCAGGCTTCATGGCTTGTCAAAAGTATCAACGAAAGAAGGAAGCAGAACGTAAAACTCTTCCAGCAGTCACTTTGAATCCTTGGGACAAAACTCTGCTGGGTTTTGCAGGCTTCATAGCGTGTCGAAAGTCTCCAATTTTCATAAGTGATGTATGCAAGGCCTATAGGTATGCTCGTGGAATTTTTCAGAAAATTTCTTATTTTGCCCCCAGGAAATCTGCTGAACGATGTTTACCCCCTCAAACAAAGAGTCAAATCCTGTACAGGTTCATTTGAACCTGGCACAACTACTGAAAAAGTCCAGTAATATGTATCTAGAGAAGACACAGAGCAGAATAAGACGAAGAAGGCATCATTAGGTAGTACGAATAGCGTTCTTACAAGATTAAGAAATGGTATGGACTGCTTACCTTTACTAAGTAGTGCTTCAGCGGTGTCTATCCTCAGTTGAATCTCCTTCTGAGCCCTTCTAATCTCTGGTAGAACGGTGTTGAGTTTTTCTTCAACGTGGTTGACGAGTTGGCGGGCAGTGTGGAGCTCGGGGTTCAAAACGGGGTACAGCTGAGCATCCAGTTTTGACACCCAGTCGACCGTCTGTCAACACAAAAAAGTCCATGCAGCATGAAAATCTTTTTTTTACACTCTTCAGGGATCGTTTAAGATTGTTTCAAAACGGATTTCAGTGAAGAAATTTTTCGAAAGTCAATTCTAAAAAATTTGAGGCCATCGTAATACGAGTATGTAGCTTCATTTTCCTTGAAAATTCGCTGAAACGAAATATTAACAGATCTGCACTTCATGTAGGGACTAAATATCAGCCATTCTGATGTTTTACCTCAATTAATTGAAGACTATTCAAGGTCTAATAAAAACCAATATACTGTTAGGAATTTATACACGTGTTTTGTTACTTAGTTGTGATTTGGATACAATGAATAAAAAAGTCAGTTTTGGTTTTGACATCGACTAGTGCGGTTCGTTCCTAGAATGTAAAATCTTAACAGTGGTGACAGCGGTGCTTCACGAATTCATCAGAAGAAGATGATGGAATGGGGACTGTCAGAGTTCCGAGGAAGTGGTAAAGTACCAAGAAATAGGCGGTCTAAGGGAAGAAGGAAAACACCCACCCAAGATTGGGTATATGAGGAAAAGAATTGCTGTGTTGAGTGCGGCGTGCTGTACTTCCATTCGGTGTTCTGCTCGCGCAATGTGGAAGCAGCAAAAGAACTGGTTCAAAACGAGAGGAGAGAAGGAAGCTGGAAAGGCGAAGATCCAAAATTTTTGGAAAAAGATTGTTGTTACTTAACGCAAAACAATTGTGACCCATGGTTACATAAAAATGCTGAGTTTCAAGGTGTCAATAGTTCTAAGAAAATGGCAGAGTTGACCGATCATCGTCCAAATAAACAACCATTTGAAGATAAGGACAAGATCATTGGAGATTTAGAGACAGCATGCGAAACAATGGAAGTTGCTTTTGAAGAAGAACGAAAAATAATGATGTTGGAAATTGACTCGTTGAGGAATTCATTGAACGAATCGCTTATCAACGACGATATCAATAGAACAACAATCCTGGAATTGAAAACGCAACTTGAGGACAAACAAAATCGTGTTGTTCAACAAAATGAAAACTTATCGAGCATGGAAATTGAGATCAAATATAGAGACAAAGAAAATATTGCAATGGCAGCCAAATTACAAGAATTGGAAAGTTCAATTCAGGAAATGAAAAACAAACATCAAGAACAGTTGAAGGAAGCAGCATATGAAGTGGAAAAGATTCTGAAAGTAAAGTCGGACATTCTGGAAAATACAACGAAATTTAGAGTTGAGAACGAAGAATACGCCACAAAATTGGAAAGAGAATTTGAGAAAACTCGTAAGCTCCAAGGTGAGAACGTTGAGTTGCATCGTAGCCTGAAGTTGAAGCATGCAGAGTCAGTTGCTTATAGCACTGAGATCCAACAGCTGAAAAATGCACTCTACATCGAAGCATCAAGATCTGAAAGTCTAGTTTATGAAAAGGTCCAGCTCAACAACTCTGGCTTCCGACTCCAGTTCCACATTCAAGAAGAAGTTGGTGCTGCTGTGGATATATTTGATGAAAACACCAAACAAATCCGTGCTTTGTCTCAAGAAATTGAGGCTCTAGAATGCCGGTTAGGGGTTGTGTCGCATTTTCCAACTTTAGAGGAACAAGCTGAAACGAAAAAGCGGGGAAATTTGGTAACTCTTACAGACGAAGACGGGACAATAACTTCAGAGCGTTCTCCTACACTCGTGAAAGAGATGACACGCTTTTTGGTCCAAAGTGTTGACCACACAAGACTTTCTGGGAAATACGAAGTGGCAAATCTAGTTCAAAGCATAGGACAACCCGTTTCTGAGTTGGAAAGATGTTGGAAATGGAAACGAGAAGTGTGGCATACCTGGTATCTTAAGAAATCAAATGGAGGAAACTTGTCTGCAGCTGTAGTTACTCGAGAAGCAAGAACGGATGGTGGCAAGAGAGGCAGGGAAAAAGAAACCGGTGACGAGTGGATCAAATACTAAAATTTCGAAAAAAGTTTATCTGCTGCTATGGGTGGTTAAAATGATCATTGAAGAAAAACTCAAAAAAGGAAAGGAGGGAGTAATGTTAGGAATTTATACACGTGTTTTGTTACTTAGTTGTGATTTGGATACAATGAATAAATAAGTCAGTTTTGGTTTTGACATCGACTAGTGCGGTTCGTTCCTAGAATGTAAAACCTTAACAATACTCATAATTGATACCTATAGATTTTGCCAATAATTCTGATATTGATGAATATCTAAGTGGGAACCAAAGGCAAATTAGGACTTCTATAGGTAATAATAAACCTTGGCTGTAGGGCCAGGAGCCTGAAAATTAGAACATAATTTGTGATTCAAGGCTTTCGTAACCTTTGGCGCCTTGGCCTACGACGCGACGTTCTGCTTGTCGCTCTTCTTTATAATTGGTTCACAGGTTTAAAATGTCCTCCATCTTCAACTCATTAGAAAATTACCAAGTTCAGGTTCAACCACTTAAAATGGATTTTGACTGACGTTTGAAAGAAAAAAGTCTGCCAATTGGATGTGGCATATGGTTTTGTTGTGATCAGCTACCTTTTCAGCACCTCTGTACATTCATTTCCTTGCCTCAGTGGTAGCGAGCCCGAGTCAGGATTTGTAGTATAGTCCGAAAGTCTAGAGATCCTTCCATAACTCGATCGTATACATAGTAGATAATCTCAAGTAACTTCCACTACACAACTCAAAAATAAGGAACCTTCCAGAGCCTCAACCTTGCAACCCCTGAAATTCCCACCAGAATCGAATGGAAACTATGAAAAATATAGAAATTACCATTATTAACCCTTGACTTCTCACTTGCTCAAAAAATTATTTTTTCGGTTTTTTCTAATTAAATTCAGATGTATTTTGGTAAATCCATAGTATCGATACCTTAAAGCACAAAGGCGCTATGTTCATCCATCTCCCACATGATGTTTTTTTTTTATATCAGAAAAACTGTCGAAGTTTAGAAGTGCTCCCAAATGAAAACTTGACATGAGCGCTTCCTTGAAGTTCACCAGTATTATTTCAGAAATAAAATATTACCGTCCGGTGTATACAAATGATGAATCCTCAGCTCCTTCATAACGAATCCGTTGTAACATCGACTGAACTTGTTGGAGGAAGCTTTCCACAAAACCAGGAACATCTTGCCCTTCACCTACCTACCCTTGAATATTCGATAGCGTTTTTTAAATCACCTCTTTGTTTTTTAATGATAAACTCACAATATTATTGTTGGGAGTGAAATTCTGTGACGAATCAAAATGCAAACACACGAAAACACGTTCGAAAAGTCAAGCACGAAGGACGTGGACTGATGGTGTGAAAAAAACGAAGTTATTTCCAATGTTGCCAGATGCCCTCGGCTTGAAAGGGGGACATCAGACCTGAAAAATAGTTCTTGGTCTCTGCAAAATAGAGAAATTTAGGGGGACAACAAATTACTTAATTGAAGATACTAAACTACTACACTTTCAACGATAGGAGGGATATTCTCAGCCCAGCAACAGCCTACTGTTGCTGTTGCTTTTGTGCTTGACTGTCTCCAAATGCCGCTCGAGACTGTAAAGTTCGGCTCCGAAGGGACTGTAAAGTTCGGTCCTTGAAGCACTGGGATACAAAAACGGCAGAAAGTCCCGGTAACATTTTTGGGATCGGAACCCAACCACGATCCACGAACATGCAAGTTTGCTCGCCCACGATTTCTGATACTTTGGTGCCCACTTTGTGGGCGTATTTGACACCTTCACCTTCGTTGACCAAGTATTATATCCATCACCACTATCTCTTTCAACACTCATCACAACAAAATAACATAAATGATTGACCGACTGCGAATGATGAAAAATTCCGTTTCTCGTAGACAGAACAACAACAATAATCGAAGATCAAACTGAACCGGACTCCAGGAAATCTGTCTAACCTGCCTTCTTCTTCTTCTCATTTACCTGTCCTGGGGGCAACCATGTAAGAAGATACCATGGAAGAAGATAGATAGATCTACCTTCTTCCATGAGCCAACCATGTCAAAAGTAGGTAACCTGCCCATGCTCCATCTTTCATCTTTTATATGTTGCTTGGGTGTTCACCTAGCAGGGTAGTTGCTAGGTACATCTATTAGATAATGCTTACCAATTCAGGCATTTTTAGATCCAAACCATTTACGAAGGAAAAATTGAGTTTTTCTGTTCCAAAAAGAGGATTTAGGGGAACGAGAGCTTGGGAACCAAGCTCCAGAAAGGGAGACATATTCCCTTAAATGGGGACGTCTGGCAACACTGGTTAATTAAATTGCTTCCGAGTCTACCAAGGTAGCGGAAGCTTTGTTTTCACTTTTCAAGGACGAAAAAAAAAAGTTCTCCAAAATCAAAATTTCCACTCACGTTTTGCGTTTCAGACCTTTCTGAACAATTTTGGTTCCGTGTCTGTCTGTCTGTCTGTCTGTGTGTCTGTCTGTCTGTGTGTCTGTCTGTCTGTGTGTCTGTCATGAATTCCTTGTAACGCGCATAACTATACGAAGTTATTGTCCGATTTCTATGAAATTTTCAGGGATTGTGCGGGTTGGTGTGTAGACGGTCCCCTATGAAAATCATCATCCCCGGACTGATAGAAGCGACTGCGCATGCGCAAACGTGAATTCCTTGTAACGGCCATAACTTCTACATTTTCCATCCGATTTCAATGAAATTTTCAGGGATGTAACAGACTAGTATTTAAATGGTCTCCTATGAAAATCAACACCTTCGGACTGATAGTAGCCACTGCGCATGCGCAAACGTGAATTTCCTTGTAACGGCCATAACTTCCACATTTTCCACCCGATTTCGATGAAATTTTCAGGGATCATGTGGATTAGGTTGTAGATAGTCCCCTATGAAAATCATCATCCCCGGACTGATAGAAGCAACTGCGCATGCGCAAAACTGAATTACTTGTAGCAGCCGTAACTTCAAGTGTCCCCCAGGGGTCGCGGGTTCGAATCCCAGCCGAGGCTAAGTATTTTTTTGATCCAATCACATACATCTACTCGCTTAATTTTTTATCCGAATTTGATGAAATTTTCTATGATTGTCCAGATTAGCGTGTAGATGGTCCCCTATGAGGGTTGTGGAAGGTAATTAGAGATTGGTGTTTTGAGATTAACTACTATGCATCGGATCATCTATACAATCGGGTTATGGATACGAGGAAGCTATGTGCCACACCCACTTGGCAGACGTTTTTTCTATTTGACCCGTTTTTGAATAAACTAATTGTCCAATCTTCATCAAACGTTCCCAAAATTGTTCTTACATTGATGCCCTTTCGATTAACAAAACTTTCCAAGCTAAAACTTTCCATTTGCTTCTATAGACAAAATTTGAAATAATATACCTACTATCTACTCAAATTTGGTCATAATTTTTTTTTTTTTTTCAAATTTGAATTTTTATTAAATGGATCACTAATGCTAAATATTCGGTAAAACCAGATCAATTCCTCAAGCAGTGCTTTTCAAGAAATGGGTCATTTAGTTTTTTAAAAAATTGCGGGCCTCTTTTTTCAACAGAATAATGGGGTATTTCGGTGGGACGGAAATTCAGGTTTTTGACCTCAAATTTGGATTCAGCACCCTTGAAAACCTATATACTACAACTTCAAGCCCAATGATACTATAACATGTGGTAGAAAAATTAATTAAAGAGATCACACGTTTGAAAAAGGCGGGCCGCTATAAATGCACACACACTAGGCAAGGACTACGCCGGGGACTATGCCGCGTGCGTGTGTGAGTAGTATTTTGTAGTATCCAAGACGTCCTCCAAGGGTTTCCGTGCATGGATACTTTTTTCAAAGACAGTTGGCTAGCTACGTCACGATTGGCTAGCTACGTCACACCATTCAAATCTTCAACTTTCCTTAGGTTCTCTGATTTTTTAAAAACATTTTCTCGACGAACAGACCCGATTACCTTTATTCCTGAGCCTTACTCTTTTGAAAAAAAAAATTAAAAAATTGACTGAAATACCCCATTGTCATCTAAACGAAAAATCCAAAGCTTCACCAAGAATTCTACAATAAACTTGTGAGAAAATTTCATCCACATAGGTTCATCGGTTTTTTTAGATTCAGAGAGAAAAAAAAAACGACTTGCAGGTAGGTAGGTACCGTCAACCGGGGTGATATGGATAATTTTTTTCAGTTTTTATTGAAAAAAAATTAGCCCCCACTGTTTTTAGAGCGAGCTGGTTTTCCGAATATATATTCTCTGAGATGTCAAGAAGACGGTACCATGTCAATTTTTGTGATTTGCACCTTTTTTCACTTTTATTTTCTTAATGAAAAATGATCCATGTCCATGTACCCTTAATTTTCCCAACCCAAACGGCTAGTCCAACAAAACCCTATATGGTCTCATTCGATTTAAAAAATTCAATTCTGTTGTTTTTTTTAGTCTATTAAAAACAGAATTGAATTTTTAAAATCGACTGAGACCATATAGGGCTCTGTTGGACTAGCCGTTTGGGTTGGGAAAATTAAGGGTACCTGCAAGTCGTTGTTTTTTGTTTTCTCTCTGAATCTAAAGAAACCGATGAACTGAAGATTTATTTATTTATTTATTTATTGATGAAGATTTTGGTTGTCAGTCACTTCTAAGGGGTGAAAAAAAGGGGTTCAAATTTTCTAAACGCCCTTGCTCGAAAACATGAGGTACCTTATAGGTTACCTTGTAGGTACCTTATAGGTAGGTACCTCAAGTTTTCGAGCAAGGGCGTTTTGAAAATTTGAACCCCTTTTTTCACAAGTGACTGACAAAAATCTTCGGGCACAACTAAACCCCAAACAGAGCCCTTGGAGCCTAGACTTCGTTCAATTCGATTTTCGGATTCTATGTAACTTGAAATGTAAGCCATCAAAGTTTGAGTTAACGCTCAATTCCAAAGGTTCATTAAGGAAAATGAAAACCAAAACTCATACCTTGTTACTGGCAGCCATGTTGGTCTCCCAGAGCTGCCTGTCTTTATGACGGGACTCGACGGCGTCGGAAAATCTCTTCCAGGAATCTTCACAAGACTCGATCCGGCTGCTGAGTTCCTGGGCCAAGTTCCTGAGACACTGTCGCCCGCTCTCCAAGTCCAGTCCTCCCTCTGTTCCGATCTGTCCAGAGAGAGAGAAAAAAAAAGGGTCAAATTGGCACAGGACCAAACCTTTTCTTCCAGAGGCGTACAACAGAATCCAGGAGGGTGCCCCTAAAGTTAGTTAGTGTCCCGAAACGAAGGCTTTCATAGGTCGCGCCGCTTTCGTCAGTTCACGCTCAGACACCTCAGCGGCTGCCAAGTTCACCTATAAAACGGTTGAAGCTCTGTCTTCAGTCCATGAACCTACTAGGTCTTGTTAGCTACCCAAGTTTCCACTGATGGACATCCAACAACATCATCTGTCATTTTGAACTTATGTAATGTTTTTGATAGATAGATATGTTTATTTTCGCCATTTTGTACACTTTTACAATAATATAAATGCATGAGGGGATGCAATTTGCTCAGATTTCCTACCCGACATTACGCTTGGCCCGTGTTGTAGAGTAGGATCTTTGCAAAATCGCTCCATATCGGTAAATAAATTGATGTCTACTATACAATTACAGTAATAAGTAAATTAATAAACAATACATGATTGGTCAGAATGAATTCTTCAACTTCAATAATCTCTAAACTTTAATAGCCTCCTATACAGGGTGTCACCCTTACGGGCGCACCACCGGGCAGGGTTCGATTCTACTACTAATTTGCAACAAAAAATGTCTCTTAGCAATTTTTGTTTGGAGGCTTCGTTTTCGAGTTATTTCACATTTAAGATTTTTTTCGTGTTTTCAACCTTACATCACTAAAATGGCTATAACTCCCTTAATTGATGGAGTAAATTCAAATTTTATTATATCATTGGAAAGAGCGTCAAATTTTCTATCTCCCTGATGGGGTATTGTAAAATTTCAAATGAAACGAACGAGGTGTAAAATAAACCAAAAGTAAAAAAATTGGTAAAGTTTCGAAAATTTTCACTTTTTTCAAAGTTTGTTTCTCGAAACGTCGTGAACGGAAATCTCCATGCTGTAAGCCTATAAGTTGCATGTGAATCCCAGCTTTCTAACGGTGTAGTCATTTTTTTAAAAACACCAATTATTCAGTTAGAAAATGACGTTTTTAGGGCAGAAAACGTTCATTTTCGGTTGTAAATCGGCGTTTTTCACCAGAAATGCTTTCCAACTTAATAAATCATTTGACATGAAATTTAACGCAATTTTTGTCGCTGAATAACTTTCCGATCTCCTCGACAAACAAATGGTACTTTTCAAGCCCTTTCCGTTGGGCGAAGGGCTCAATCTCGTTGTTCGTTTTAACCAAAATTCTCATTAAGGGAGGTCTGGGTTATTAATGACTCGCACTCCTTCCACTTTGTTGACTTATCTAATTTTTGCCCTCTGTCTTGAAAATGTCGTCCCGATCATTTGCGGAAAGATCGGATGTTTTCGATAGATAACAAATTGAGAGTCGAGGACTAATTTGTTGTACCCTGTTTAACCCAGAAAGGGCTTGAAAAGTACTATTTGTTTGTGGAGGAGATCGGAAAGTGTGACCATTCGATTCAGCGTCGAAAAGTACGTGAAATTTCATGTCAAATGATTCATCAAGTTGGAAAGCATTTCTGGTGAAAAACGCCGATTTACAACCGAAAATGAACGTTTTCTGCCCTAAAAACGTCATTTTCTAACTGAATAATTGGTGTTTTTAAAAAAATGACTACACCGTTAGAAAGCTGGGATTCACATGCAACTTATAGGCTTACAGCATGGAAATTTCCGTTCACGACGTTTCGAGAAACAAACTTTGAAAAAAGTGAAAATTTTCGAAACTTTACCAATTTGTTTACTTTTGGTTTATTTTACACCCGTTCGTTTCATTTGAAATTTTACAATACCCCATCAGGGAGATAGAAAATTTGACGCTCTTTCCAATGATATAATAAAATTTGAATTTACTCCATCAATTAAGGGAGTTATAGCCATTTTAGTGATGTAAGGTTGAAAACACGAAAAAAATCTTAAATGTGAAATAACTCGAAAACGAAGCCTCTAAACAAAACGCTGCAAATCATTGCTCAAAGGTTTATTATTTTCTGCATAGATCACCCTTCTGTATACATCACTGGTTCTCCATCAATAGCACCTACCACCATCTGTATTCTCCCTTGACCTTCCCTCTCAAATTTCAGCTTCCTGCGTTCAATAGGATTGAAAATGACTTCGGAGCTCACTTAGCTGATCAGTGATCTGAAGAATGAAGAAGCTTTTGAGCAATGATTTGCAGCGTTTTTTACCCACCAACATTTTTTTTACCTACCAACTTTTTTTTACCTACCAGCTAGATACAACCTACCACACCATACTGGCTTCACACCTTCACAATCAAGTTTATTAGAAAGAACTAAACGCTTCACACTCGATTGGAAAAATAGAAAGCCTCATATTGAAATTTGATTACTGGTTACGCAGAAGGCAAAACTGTATACAAATCGAAGAAATGAACAGCGATCGCATTTTAGTCCGATAAAATTTGAATGGAGATTAGACCTCTTTTGCGTTTCACACTCATGATTCTGTTTTATCGAAGGAAAACCTTCAAGTACTCGTAGGGACCGAACGGTTTGTCCTACAGAGCTCCGGGTGGTCTCAAAAATTTTTTAAAATTCAATACTATTTAAAATTGGTGAAAACACGATACCTTTATTTCGAGAGTTTTCGAGGTAGGACATTCTTGAAAATTTCAACCCTTAATTTTCACCCCTTAGAAGTGACCTACATCAACCAAAAGCTTCGCGGCACAACTAGACCCCAAATGGAGCCCATATACCAAATTTGAACCAAATCGGTCCAGTGTTGCTAAGAAAAGTGCCACGGACGGCGGACGGCGGACGGCGGACGGACATTGCAAATTTGGATTCTACGCACCTTGAAACGTAAAGTGACAAAGTTTGAGGGGGGGTTATAAAAATTTTTTGCGATACGATCACATAGGCTTATTATTAGAAATAATAAACCAAAATTGCTATGAGACATTTTTTGTTGCAAATTACTAATAGAATCGAACCCTGCCCGGTAGTGCGCCCGTAAGGGTGACACCCTGTACATATATGCTGTTTAATAGCCTTTCGCATCTGAAGCCCCCTTCTGTAACTAGCCAACTTAACACTTGCTTTTGGTTTATTATTTCTAATAATAAGCCTATGTGATCGTATCGCAAAAAATTTTTATAACCCCCCCTCAAACTTTGTCACTTTACGTTTCAAGGTGCGTAGAATCCAAATTTGCAATGTCCGTCCGCCGTCCGCCGTCCGTGGCACTTTTCTTAGCAACACTGGACCGATTTGGTTCAAATTTGGTATATGGGCTCCATTTGGGGTCTAGTTGTGCCGCGAAGCTTTTGGTTGATGTAGGTCACTTCTAAGGGGTGAAAATTAAGGGTTGAAATTTTCAAGAGTGCCCTAGCTCGAAAACTCTCGAAATAAAGGTATCGTTTTTTCACCAATTTTAAATAGTATTGAATTTTTAAAAATTTTTGAGACCACCCGGAGCTCTGTAGGATAAACCGTTCGGTCCCTACGAGTACTTGAAGGTTTTCCTTCGATAAAACAGAATCATGAGTGTGAATCGCAAAAGAGGTCTAATCTCCATTCAAATTTTATCGGACTAAAATGCGATCGCTGTTCATTTCTTCGATTTGTATACAGTTTTGCCTTCTGCGTAACCAGTAATCAAATTTCAATATGAAGCTTTCTATTTTTCCAATCGAGTGTGAAGCGTTTAGTTCTTTCTAATAAACTTGATTGTGAAGGTGTGAAGCCAGTATGGTGTGGTAGGTAGTACCTAGCTGGTAGGTAAAAACAATGTTGGTGGGTAAAAAACGCTGCAAATCATTGCTCAAAAGCTTCTTCATTCTTCAGATCACTGATCAGCTGAGTGAGCTCCGAAGCCATTTTCAATCCTATTGAATGAAAGTGCTCTTCCAGGCGTCTCCAGCATTCGAGGAGCTCTTCTTCACTCCTCAGATCACTGATCAGCTGAGTGAGCTCCAAAGCCATTTTCAATCCTATTGAATGGAAGTGCTCTTCCAGGCGTCTCCAGCATTCGAGGAGATCTTCTTCACTCCTCAGATCACTGATCAGCTGAGTGAGCTCCAAAGCCATTTTCAATCCTATTGAATGGAAGTGCTCTTCCAGGCGTCTCCAGCATTCGAGGAGCTCTTCTTCACTCCTCAGATCACTGATCAGCTGAGTGAGCTCCGAAGCCATTTTCAATCCTATTGAATGGAAGTGCTCTTCCAGGCGTCTCCAGCATTCGAGGAGATCTTCTTCACTCCTCAGATCACTGATCAGCTGAGTGAGCTCCGAAGCCATTTTCAATCCTATTGAATGGAAGTGCTCTTCCAGGCGTCTCCAGCATTCGAGGAGATCTTCTTCACTCCTCAGATCACTGATCAGCTGAGTGAGCTCCGAAGCCATTTTCAATCCTATTGAATGAAAGTGCTCTTCCAGGCGTCTCCAGCATTCGAGGAGCTCTTCTTCACTCCTCAGATCACTGATCAGCTGAGTGAGCTCCAAAGCCATTTTCAATCCTATTGAATGGAAGTGCTCTTCCAGGCGTCTCCAGCATTCGAGGAGATCTTCTTCACTCCTCAGATCACTGACCAGCTGAGTGAGCTCCGAAGCCATTTTCAATCCTATTGAATGGAAGTGCTCTTCCAGGCGTCTTCAGCATTCGAGGAGATCTTCTTCACTCTTCAGATCACTGATCAGCTGAGTGAGCTCCGAAGTCATTTTCAATCCTATTGAACGCAGGAAGCTGAAATTTGAGAGGGAAGGTCAAGGGAGAATACAGATGGTGGTAGGTGCTATTGATGGAGAACCAGTGATCTATACAGAAGGGTGATCTATACAGAAAATAATAAACCTTTGAGCAATGATTTGCAGCGTTTTTGTATTTTGGTCTAGTGAACTTCTGGGGACTTTTCATGCTACAAACAATTTCTCGGTGTAACAAATGTAGAATGAAGATCGGGCTGTGCGTTGTCGGAGTCAGTCTAGGTCTAGGGCCAATTACATTCCCTGCGGCGGCATATCTAGTACCGTATTTCGGATCCCTTCGAGAAACTTCAATTATATTGGGTGTCCTAGAGAATTGCAATAGTAGATTTTTCAGATAAAGTTGTCTAATAGTAAATACCTTAGCAATATCAAATAGATCTACGGAAGGGGTCCTACGCGGTAATGACAACATCATTTTTATGATAATTTTCTGCCGAACGTGTAACTTATTTATATGGGTGGAATACGTTCCTCCCATGCTATTATGCCATACTGCAATACAGATTGCAACATAGTATAATATATAAGTTTTATTGTTTGCTTCGGGAGCGTGGTTCTAACATTGTAGAATATATATATTTCCTAATCATATCATGGTTATAGTCTATATGGGGCTTCCACTTAAGCTCTTCATCCAGAACTAGCCCCAGATACTTATGCCTTGCAACTCTTTCTATCGAATCACATGAGCATATTTGATCTTCTACACAAGAGTGCAGGGTGATTTTCAAGTGTTTTTCCTCAATTAGTGACTTCCTCCGTAAACTATCAGTTTGGTCTTGTTAGCATTCAATGTGAGATAACTCGTGAGAAACCATTTCCCTACTTGATTTATTACCTGATTGGCGTTGCTGAAAACGTTCTCCCAAGTGTCACCTTCACAGAGTACTGCTGTGTCATCAGCGAATAAATATAATTTCGAGTTAGGTAAATCTAAATGTGCTACTTCTTTTATATATATTAAAAATAGTATTGGTCCTAATGTACTTCCTTGAACGATCCCAAAATCATTAATAGATTCCTCACTGATACAGTCGCCAATTGAGAAACTGCCTTCTGTCAGTCAAGTAGCTTCTGAACCATTTCAGGGTAGGCCCCATGATTCCAAGACTCTCCAATTTGTACATTAGACGATTTTGTTGAATCATTCATTGTGCGGTAAAATTCGACACAAATAGCGATTCTAAATTTCAGTATCAAAATGGTTTTCTAATTTATTTGATTTTCTACTCTTGAGTAGCTTCTGGTCCTCCTGAATTTTTGAACCAAAGCTCGTAGTGAAGTGGTGTTGGGAATGGTTGTTCGCTACTCCCACACCAAGGCCTAGAGCAGTGTTTTGGCGGCCATGTAGAGTGCAATCATACCTAAAACCACAGGTAGTACAACGGGTCATGGAAACAGCCCACGGAAATTAGGATATGAAGGTCGTTAGAAAGGCAATCTAGAAGAGTTGGAGATGGGAGAGAAGGAATAGGAGGCAGTTGAGAAGGAATGTTAGCAGTAGAAATGGTGGTGGAGCCAGATAATTTTCTTCCAGGGGAGTATGTCACAGGAGTCCAATAACAGTAGTCAATGTGAACCCACATCATGTGTTTGCTTGAATCATACATTCATTTCTAAAATTCGAGGAAAAATCAATTTCTCTTGAAATGGTTTTGACATTTCATGTCTTTCCTTTGGCACATAAACGAAAAAAGCGTTAAGTTTGGTTTTCTGATGATTTCTGCTTACAACTTTATCTTTGTCATTCGTGTTCGTAGAAAAATCGTTCGACAATCGTTGGAAAGCCCTAAATTTATGCATAAATGATTTACTGCCAAAACCGCTGTAGTGGGGAATTTGCCTCAATTTTAGATTCTGGAATTTCAAGTCAAATTCTATAATAGGGCCCTAGAATAACGCTTGATACCAGGAATACCCAAGGGAAAAAAATTACCATAAAAGAAAATGCCTGAACAAGCGAAGCCTCTGTCAATAATACATGATGACATTCTAGGGGTTGATGAGGGTTAACGTCCATGAGGTCCCCTAAGAATTTCAACAACATTTGACGAACAGCAACGTGGTTTTACTTGAATATCAGTTTCTCACGACTCGCAACGTACCTTTCACAAACACAAGGTACACTCAGAGACATCTGTATAACTGATGGTTTTTGGTTCACTTCCACCTTGAACCAAAAACATGGATTTCTTATATTTATAAAACTATGAAAGAATTGTAATTTCTTTTCTCTCTCATAATTCCCTATAATTCTCTCAGCTCCGTCTTTAGTAGTTGACGAACAATCAACTGAATCCATAAACATCAACATAAACATCGTTGCAACAAAAAGCGTCCAGGTCGATGTTGAATTGTTGAATTAAGAATTTTAGTGAAATATTTATATGTCTTTATTGGGGTAAATTAGACATAAAAAAGTAAAAACTTAGAACTCTACAAATAATACACATGAAAAAGTACCATAAAATTCTCTACTCCAATGGCAGGAGAAGATTGAGAAATCGTAAGGAGCTCAACAATTCCCAACGTTTTTTCTCCAGAAAAAATTGTGAGCAGTTCTTGAATCACCGAATTGGAGACTCATCCTAGAGGAAGAACTCTGTTGGAAATGGGGCATTCAAAATTACAAGTATGTTTTTACATATTCTTTTCTAGACAATATGTTGGAAATATTGAAGAAGAAGTGTTCAAATAAGCAGCTTTAGAACCGGCTAAGGCTACTTTATTTTACATATTTTCACATATTTCGCTCTAAATACATATTTACAAATATCTAACTGAAAAAAAATACTTATTTTTTCATTTTGAGCAGTTTTTCATAATTTTGAGGAAGATTCCTTCGTTTGAATGATGATAATTTGTAGAGAGCCCACAGATGGTTGTCATAGCTGAGAATCACGGATCAAGGGCTGTAAACGACAGTCAAGGCCACTCACCCATTTTCTGCCTTTGTTTTTGAGCTGACATCGAAAGGAGTGGGTGTGAATCATACGAATTTCCATTTAATTGTTGTGATGCGTCGATCTTATTACGATCTTTCTTGGTTCTTTTGGATTAATTTTTAGTTTGGAGTGCGATTTTATGTTTTGAAAAAAACCTGGACGGAATCGGCCCTTCGGGACTCGCCTTAATGCTTATAGCCTGGGCTAAAATTCAAGAAACACGGAACACACTTTAGCAGCGCTTTTCGGTGGAGTAGGGATGGGATGGAGAATAACCCTCGCGTGGCACTTTTCGGGTAGTTAGTTTAAGGCTAAAGCATGTTCCATGCTCAAATAAAATCTCAAACAGACAATTGATCGTTAAATATCTGCACGGGGGGGGGGGGGGGGGGTGATTGACCATACGAACTATTACGGGGATTCTCAAAGGGTCTGAAATCTCCAGTGAAATCTCCAGTGATCCTTCACTCCCGAAGAGATCACCGCCTTCAAGAACGAACCGATAACTTCTGTGGACGTTGAATGGTCGTTCAGTAGGAACAAGGCGATTTTTCGTCCAAATCGTCATCGCTTCACTTTCGAACATTAGAAGTTCCTTGTCATGGCGAATAATTTCAAAGAGAGAATTCCACAATTCGCCCTTCTTTTTCAACTAACCAGTTTTTTTTTCTTTTGAACAACTGTTCGTTTTGAGTTTATAAACATTTTTGAAAATATTCCAACATTCTTATATATTTACCGCATATTATACAAAAATAAATACGTAAATATGTTGAATATTTTGCATTTTTAAATACATAAAAATCCGATCCCTAGTAATAACTATTTTTGGGTGGAGTGTGTTTGTATTGGATACGACCCAAGTAGGACTACTCATTAAAATTTAACGAAACTGAAAATTTTGAATCACGGTAGGTACCTACAAATTATGCAGCAAAATCAATTGTGTTTCTTCGATATAAAATATGGAGCTATCAATTAGTACGCAAAGTAATTAGGAGTTTTGGTGGACAAGAATTACAAAACGTCTGCCAAGTGGGTGTGGCACATAGCTTCCTCGTATCCATAACCCGATGCCTCAGTCGGTCGCCGTTCGTTCCGGGTCAGTATTTCATGAAATTGAAGTCGCAAAAACTTAAACTCTTCTACGAAAATTTGAAATTTTTTAGAAATTCATTCGAGCACGGCCCTAGGGAATTGAAAAAATGAAATATTGCCGCTGGAATCATCTAAATGGAACAATAATTGTCAGAGAAAAGTGGGAAAAACCGTTAATTCAGTTATGTTTTTCCCATGAAATGTTAGAACATGGCAATGACTCTGTCTCGTTTATTGACAAAACAACCCGAATCATTTTTTTTTTTTTCAATTATTATAAATGTTTTTATTTGGGGAGCGAACGGTGTTTCGCTGCATGGTGCGATCTTGGGGCTAAAGCTAAACTTGAAATTTTCAAGGATTTTAGAAATTCATCGGTGCATGGGCCTTGGGAATTGAAAAACTGGAAGTTTATTCAGTAGTTTTTCGCATTTTTTCCGACAATTATTGTTCGATTTTGATAATTCCGGCGGCAATATTTCAGTTTTTCAATTCCCTAGGGCCGTGCACTAATGAATTTCTAAAATCCTTTGAAATTTCAAATTTAGGTACAACTTTCTAAGTTTTTGAGCCATCAATTTCGCGAAATACTAGGAACGAAGGCAAACGACTGAGACTCCCTTAATCTCAAAACATCAATCTTCAAGTACCTAACACTATCACCACAATCAATCTACACGTCAATCCGCATAATTTCTGAATATTGTTGGAAAATGTAGAAGTTATGGCTGTTACAAGGATTGTACGTTTGCGAAATGAGATGAGAAATGTAGAAGTGCTGTGACAAGGATTTCATGACAGACAGACACGGAATCAAAATTGTTCAGGAAGGTCTGAAACGTAGAAATTTTGATTTTGGAGAATTTTTTTTTTTCAACCTTGAAGAGTGAAAACAAAGCTTCCACTACCTCGGTAGACTCGGAAGTAAAATTCAGATTAGGTTTCCAAAAACAATAGTTGTCTTACATTTTGCAATGAATAAGGTGTTCAGAGCTTACTGAGCAATTCTTGTTCCCTGTTTGGAGTCAATTGTTGTTGTTTCGGACAAATCCGTAAGAAATCATTCGATAACTAAAACTGAAAATCTACGAAAAAATTGTAGATATGTAAAAATTTGTAGATTGGTGACCTTGACTGAAGGCAATTATGCTGCAAGATTTGGACCTATTCTTCAACATAGTAATCACGAGTAATAGCTCACGAATCTCGAATTATATAATTATATAACAGCACAAATTTACCAAGTTGTATCAGCAAATTAGATCCAAAACACCATGGAAACAGACGCAGTCCACGAATGAAACTCACTAAGAACACTTCGTAAGCCACTGAAAGGTTGAGAAAAAACACAAGAGACCGCAAAACGAGCAACTAACATGTGTCTGCCATTCCTGGGACGATTCTTCCCCCTTCCTTGAGGAGAATCCATTTTGGCGAGAGAAGGAGAAGAAACGTTAAAATTAGCTTTCGGAGTTTACATAAAACCCTTCCCCTTATAAAGCTAATATTAGGGAAGTTTCTATTCAATGAATACTGTAGAATTCGGACCCCACCTGAACCCATTGGTATTCCATTATAACGGTTAAGCATGTCTATTAGCTGTGTACTAATTTATTGTATTCAAACAACGGTAGCAAGAGCATGCATTACTTGAATCTGCGGTTTCTCCGCTTCTCGTCAGTCATAAAACGCTCGTAAAGGCTCCAAAATGGCAAATAACTTTACAGCGAAAAATTTTCAAATTTTTTATTCTGAGAATGGATTTGGAACAAGATTGCAGCGTTCGACAACGGAGTTATTGATGGAGCTCAGTGAGCTTCCAGTGTCAATGAGACAAGACATTTTTTGACCATTTAATTGATGATGGTATTTATGACCACTGGGGTTATTGCCCTTGATAGACAACTAGGTGACGCAGCAGTTTCGATTTTTTTTTTTAACAAACGATAACTTTATTGTAGTAAATATATACATTTCAGTTTTGATGATACAGGTTACAGTAGATTTAACTAATTGACATGGGACTTGTTAGAGGGTCGTGACCAGTGTCACTCCTCAAAACAAACATAAATATGACTAGTTTTTATAAATTAATATTTAATATATACTTAGATCGTTTTTGGTGATTTGTATCAACATAAATAGGCTAGGTGGGTAGCAAATCGACGTGTCTTTTCCTTTACACCGACGTTCAGTAGGCGGAGGAGTTGGGCGATTCATCGTATCTTGGAGCTGCTGGTTCTGATGTTGTTCAAATGTGGAATACAGTTTGGTATATGACTCGCTGATAATTTCGTTGATGAGTGGCAACTGCAGATCTTTGTGGATGTCCGTATTTCGGACGTACCACGGGGCGTTAGTCATGATGCGGAGGAAACGATTTTGGACCGTTTGCACTTTATTCAATTGCGACTTGGATGCAGAGCCCCAGATGCTGCAGGAATAAAGCCATATTGGCCGAACAAGCGAGGTGTAGAGGAGTCTCTTTAGTTGTAGTGGCATTCTAGAGGATGGTCCAAGTAAAGTTTTTAGGAGGTGGAATCTGGTACGCAACCGCTTGACAAGGTATGGGACGTTGATTCCAAGTCAGTCGCTTGTCAAGAATTAGACCCAATTACCGTACAGAGTCTGTGTAGGGAATGGTGACTCCAGTTAGTGTTAGTGGGAACTCAGTTATGTTTGGTTTGAGAGTGAATTTCACCAGTTTGGATTTCAAAGGATTCATGGCCACTCGCCATTTCTCACACCACTCATCCACTCTATTGCAGAGTTCCTGTAGCTGCTGGGTCGAAGACTCGCACGAACCCTTGCTCAGCACAGCGACATCGTCGGCAAATTGGGCGACAACTAAGTCCTCCGACCCTGAACCTGGGAAGTCCGACGTGTAGGTTAGATAGAGAAGAGGACCGAGGACACTTCCCTGTGGAACACCCGCTCTGACTGGCCTGGATGCAGAGGTTGATGCGTTGACCTTGACACTGAAAGTCCGACCACTGAGATACGACAGTACCATCCTGTAGAGCGAATCCGGGAGCACATCTTTTACTTTGGCGAGCAGGCCCTCATGCCAGACCTTGTCAAACGCTTTCTCTGTGTCGAGAAATAATCCACTACAGACTTTGCCTTCCTCAAACGTTTCCAATATTGTGTCAACAACCCTGAATAGCTGCTGTGGGCAGGAGTGCTTAACACGGAACCCGAACTGAGTGCTAGGTATCATGGGTCCAAGATAGTTAAGGAGATATGGCAGAAGGAGTCGCTCGAAAATCTTGGAAAGAAGTGGTAGCAAGCTGATTGGTCTATAGCTGAAGGGGTCGTGTGGATTCTTTTCAGGTTTGAAGATCATTACGATCTGCGCATGTTTAGCAGTGTCGATGAGAGAGAAAAATTGCAGAACTTTGACCCATGTGATTATTCGGATTATTTGTGATTATTGGATGAACTCGGACTCTTGGGGACCGTCGAAGTTCGTTTCCACTGGCCGACTCTGGTGGTAGTGATCACGACAGTTGCATGAAACCGATAAAAAAAGTCTGCCAAGTGGGTGTGGCACATAGCTTCCTCGGATCCATAACCCGATTGCATAGATGATCCTATGCATAGTAGTTAATCTTAAAACATCAATCTCTAAGTAACTTCCACTACCCTCATAGGGGACCATCTACACGCTAATCTGGACAATCCTGAGAAATTTCGCCGAAATCGGAGGGAAAATTTAGAAGTTGTGGCTGTTACAAGGCGTAACACAGAAGCTACCATCAATCTGGGGACAATGATTTTCATAGGGGACCATTTACAACCGAATTCACATATTCCTTGAAAATTTCATCGAATTCGGATGAGAAATGTACAAGTTATGGCTGTTAGTAGGAATTCACGTTTGCGCATGCGCAGCAACTACTATTCGTCTGGGGGTGATGATTTTCATAGGGGACTGTCTACACGCCAATCCGAACAATCCTAGAAAATGTCATCAATGAAAAAATGTAAGTGATGAAAAATGTAGATGTGTATGTGATGAAAAATGTAAGTGTCATGGCTGTTACAAGGATTTTACGTTTGCGCATGCGCAAAGGCTACTGTCAATTTTGAGGCCTTGATTTTCATAGGGGACCATCTACAACCTAATCCGCATAATTCCTGAAAATTTCATCGAAATCGGATAGAAAATGTGGATGTTATGGCTGTTACAAGGAATTCACGTTTGCGCATGCGCAGCGGCTAGTATCAGTCTGGGGGTAATGATTTTTATAGGGGACTGACTACAAGCCAACCCGCACAATCCCTGAAAATTTCATCGAAATCAGATGAGAATAATTCTACAATTATTGTAGAAGTTATGGCTGTGGCAAGGATTTCATGACAGAAAGACAGACACGGAACCAAAATCGTTCAGAAAGGTCTAAAACGTAAAACGCGAGTGGAAATTTCGATTTTGGGAACTTTTTTTTTCAACCTTGAAAAGTGAAAACAAAGCTTCCGCTACCTTGGTAGACTCGGATGCAAAATTTAGTATGTTAGCCAAAGTTACATCTTGCTAGTAGCTCACATTCCCAGTCCGATCCTATTCATCTTCCAAGCCTCGCTTCATTCTTATTTTTGTCACAATATCCAGCTAATTTCAAACCATTCTATATTTCCGTCCCCATCGCCCTTATTTCGCCAGATTGCACGCGACAGCCGTAAATCTAGGCAAAAAATGACCGGGAGAATGCCTCGGAGTTCTTTATTGAAGGAAAGTTGAAATTATAAATAATGATTTTGACGCCTTACTTAATTTAGTCTGAAATTATCACCATATTTAATTTAGAAATGCACCAAACTAGAGAAATTATGATAAACGAAGATGAATAGAACATATTTTGTGGGTTACATCACAACATCCCAGCTCACAATGCTGCGCCCCGACAATGCTTTTTGCCTAAGAATTGGAATTCGCTAATTTCAATGCAAGAAAAAAGAAGACAGATCCAATGTTAGAACGAAAAAAACTAGGTATTTCGTCTGGTGGGATAAAAGGTACCTGATTGTTCTATGTTGAAGAAATAAACAGATTCTGTAATGTTTCATTGTATGTGTAATTATTCGGAGTACACCAGAAAAGGTGTTCGGATGGTGGTTGTAGCATTCATAGGGATATCGGAGTATCGATACTTTTGATAAAAAACTCATACCGATATATTGGTATCGATAATTTTGCCTGAAATAATGGAGGTATCGATACATTCTTGACAATATTATGGATATTTTTGCCAAAGTAAAAAAAAAAAATAAAAAAAAAAATATCAAGTACTTAGATACCATACTATATCTGCCACTGAATAATACTCAGAATAGCATCAATCGAAACGATACATTGCTTCTAATATCCTGCATTGATATTCAAAAACTTTCCACAGTAACCCTGTAACCTCGGATTTTTTTGCGGTTTTAACTGGGACCTAGGATACTAGGGTTTTCATTTCTCTGGGTTTCTTGAACAGTTCGAGTTCCTTGTGACCATTGTTTTACTTTCCGGTTCACAACAATTATTTGATTTACTTTTTTTTTTAAATTCAAGTCAAAATTCACTTTACGCCAAATTTTTGTTTTTATGATTCGATAATAAATGAAGGGTCACGGGGAAAAAGGATCAAACTCCATTTTTTGGCCGAATTGAGATAGACACGCCATCGTGTAGCTTGGGAGGAGTAGAACCGAAGGGTTGTTTCACTTTGTGGAAGAAAGATCGCATTCATTCTTTTTAAAGCTAAAACAAATACGGGGCTCCGGGGAAAAAGGATCAGATTCCGTGCTCCCACAGGGAAGAAAGATCAGAGTCCGATTTAAAGACCCCTTACCTCTCCTTTGCATGAGTTGTACGGCATCACACCAAAGATTCATCAAGCACAAAAGCTCCTACTTCTGAAGATACCAGACAGTTTTCACAACCCCTTCTACCTCGAAGAAGAAGAGTTCAGTACCAAAAGCAGCTGTAACATTGGGAAACCTTCACAAAGGCCCCATAGGTACCCATCAAAACGAGCAAAATCATAGGATTTAAAAAACTTGTGTCAGTTTCTCGTCAACCCCGATGCTGACATTTTCTGAGTCACTGTTCAACAGGTTTGGGAATGTAGGAGATGATGACGCCATTTCATATTGCGACAATTCTTTAGATGAATGATTTATTTATTGATTTTTTTGCCTTTTTGCAATTAATGTTTTGCACAATTTGGAAAATTAAGCTACTTTTTGCCCAACTTTTTCTGGAGGTGACAGTAAGGTACCTACAAACCCTAGTAATCTTACTGAAGTGAATTACGAGATTTGAATAAACAATAGGTAACATGGTGATATAATTTTAGGTATTATGGTGACCGAAACGCGGATATTTGTGGGGAAAAAAGATCAAAGTCCTTACCTTGTTTGAAATTTCTAATTATTTCTGGAAATTATCTTCGACCTACTTAATTTTCTTTCTTGTCACTTGAACATAATTAAATTCCTGGTCAGGTGGTCCAAACAGTTCATCTTTTTAATGCATAGCGTCTGTCTGGAACGACTTCAAACTTTGTTTTTCGATTTTCTCGGAATTAGGAAATGAGGAGTCTGATCCTTTTTCCCCGTGACCCTTCAAATGTTAATAATTTGTAATGTAACTGATTTATAACTTGATCCTTTCCATTCGTAGTGGATGAAGAAATCATTTCATTGAACGGAGAATTCTTGGGGATAAGAATTGGAATAAATATTAAATGTAATGATCATTCATTTTTATTAAATTTTAAATTATTGACTTTTGTAACATTTTAAATTACCGCTGACTTTAACTACATTTTAAATTATTGACTTTATTAATATATTTATAATGTTAATACTTATAATTCTTGATTAATGGAGTTTTTATTTGGTTTGCGAAATCATTTGTGGGTTAATTTGAAGTATCGATAGTATCGATACTTTGAGCCGATATTATCGAAGTCTCGATGTCTAATAATATCGGTATCGAAAAGATATCGGGTATCGATACTTCCTGAGAAATATCGTGTCGAAAGGAGTATCGATACTTTGGAGTATCATGCCGTCCCTAAATTATTATGAAATTAGGGGAATGCTGCATTCATGGTTTGTAATGCTTTAGGATTCACCCACTGTGATCACGAAGCGCGATTCAACAAATCGAGATATTCGATAGTAACAATGAACAATGCGCTGTTGGTACCAGAGTCACGAGATAACATGCCATTCCGTGCCAGAAATTTATCAAAAGGGTTACAATGTGTTGTTTCTCAGAGAAAAAGCATTGGTGCGAGACAAGAAAAGGACTACTTTATTCCCCAAATGAACGAATAACCTCTAATACCAAGCAGGCGCATCAGGCAGAACAATCATCGTTTATCACGCTAATATTGGCCAATTATAGAAACTGAGCGCAGCAGACTTGAAGAGCTGGACGGCAATGGAGAGAAAATTCGAGAATTGTCGAACCTTTCAATTATTTTGTTATGTAGCAAAAATTATGTTGTTTACAAAGCTGTTTATAATTTTTTTTTTTTGTCCAAGTTTCGATTCAATATCTCCAGCTGTATGAATCTTTAAGGGGGTCTCATTACCAAATAATAACCGAACTGAATAAACGGGTTTCCCCCATTTCTCTGGCAATAATGGGGGGTGCGCCTTGATTTTTTTTTTAGATTTTTAACCGAAAGTAGACTACATCCTGAGAATTTTGGTGCCAACCGCGACCTTCTAGCGTGAGTAGATCTGTTTCTATTATTTTTAAAAGTTTCGACCGTTTATGACGTCACGCGCCCCTCTCGCCTGGGCGGGACCCCCAGCCCACTGTGACGTCATAAACGGTCGAAACTTTAACAATTCATAGGAAAAGATTTGCACACGATAGAAGGTCGCGGTTGGTACCAAAATTCTCAGAATGAGGTATACCTTAGATTAAAAATAACAATAAACAACCTCCCCCCCCCGTGCAGACATTTAACAATCAATAGGGGGTGCGCCTTGATTTTTTTTAGATTTTTAATCGAAAGGAGACTACATTCTGAGAATTTTGGTGCCAACCGCGACCTTCTAGCGTGAGTAGATCTGTTTCAATGATTTTTCAAAGTTTCGACCGTTTATGACGTCACGCGCCCCTCTCGCCTGGGCGGCACCCCCCAGCCCACTGTGACGTCATAAACGGTCGAAACTTCAAAAATTCATAGGAAAAGATTTACACACCCTAGAAGGTCGCGGTTGGTACCAAAATTCTCAGAATGAGGTCTACCTTATATTAAAAATAACAATAAACAGTTTTTCCTACCCAGGCGCACACCCTATTGTTCGATTTTGATGATATTTTAGTTTTTCGATTCCCTAGGCTGGTGCACTATTGAATTCCGAAAATTCTTGAACATTTCAAATTTAGGTACAATTTTTGAAGTTCGAGCCCCTGCAATTTAGGAAAATACTGACTCGGAACGACTCCCTTAATGCCAAACAAAACCCCCAAGACTAGACCCAGGGTGAGGGTTCTAAAACGAGAAAACTTCAAAATCGATTTTCAAAAGTAGCGATTTTGAAAAGTGGCCTAATGTGTTGGCCAAACTACATGCACGATGTTTCCGATGTTCCTACCAGATCCTGCTCTCGGACTGGAGCACTCAAACACGGATATTCAACTTTTTTCCTCTTACGCGGCGCCTATCGAGAGGTCTAGCTTCACCTTCACTATTTAGGCCGCCCCGAACCCGATTAAAAATAAATCTTGATCGTACTACATCGCGGCTACACACTCGCCTTTGTTGGCACCAAATTTAATTTTAGTCGACGCTACAGTCAGTAACACAAGTTTCCCCGCCTATTCCTTTATAAATGATCCGCTCTCACGATTATTCACCGTCAAATAAATTTCAAGATGGAGGTGTATACTTTGTTACTTATCCATCATTGTAAGTACTATCAACATGGCATTCCTACTTGTGATGATCTGATCACGGATAGGCACCCCGTTGAACAGATGTGAGGGAGTGCAAGTCGATTTCAATACTGAAAAAATATTGAAATAAGGCAAACTAGGTACAGAACTGCTGAGAGTAGTGCTCAATGATAGCGGGCATTTCAGGGAGACTGGTAGATCGAATATTCGGAGCTGACCGCAAGTCTGTGACGTCACGCGAAAACCACCAAATTGGTGTCACCCATGGTGAGGGACATAAATATGATAGATAATTCCGAGTAGTCGGTACCAGTACTCGTTCATAGGGAGTACTCGATACTACTCAAATATACAAGGTGTACGCCAAACAGGCCTGCCATACTCCAGGAGTCGATTCTACAACTAACTTGCAACAAAACATGTCTCCTAGCAATTTTCTTTTAACCCCCTGTTTTCCAATTTTTTTGATTTGTGATTTTGACGTTACCCTACTAATTTTTTTTTTTTTATAAACCTTTATTTCTGTGGTGGACGCCTCAGGGCGTCCCCACTACCGCCCCCAACTGGCCCGGATAAGGTACCCCTTCTCCGGCCAGCTAGGGGGTATAAATAGGGCCGGACGGCCCGTAATAAACCAGACTGTGTCTCAATCTAACTGCCTTTCCTTCCTAGCTCTTAAGAACCTATTGTCCAATTGACCAACCATATTTAATTGTAAATCTGTCTCCATCTTAACTGTCGGCCATTATAGCAGCGCAACACACTGGTAACACCGACGTTTGCAGCCATTATACTTCGCCGAAGTTCGCTGCCATCTTTGCACGCCATTCGCCTCCGTCGAGATACCGCACTTGCGACGCTCCGGACCGGCCACCATCAGCACGACGACATTTTTCCGTGCACGCCATTCGCCTTCCGTCGAGATACCTCACAGAGACGCTCCGGAACCGGCCATCAGTAGCACGACGACATTTTCCGTGCCCTCCATTCGCCTTCCGTCGAGATACCTCACAGAGACGCTCCGGAACCGGCCATCAGTCGCACAGCGACATTTTTAATACACCCATCTTGTGCAGCCATCATCGTCCGTCGAGATTCCGTGTTTACGACGCTCCGGACTCCATTCTAACCCGCCATTCAGCTCCATTTGCTTGAGGACGCCGCTCTTGGAACTCGCAATTGGGGCTCTCAGAATCGATCTGTCACTCATTCATTGATTGACCGCCGGACGAGAGTGAACGGGACCCCCCTCCTCGCGGCGAACCCCCACGAGGCCCGCTCTCCTTCTACCTGGCGCCTCACAGCTGTTCACGTTACGTCAGCCCCCGCCGCGCCCGTCTACGCTCGACAGGGAATCCCCTCTCTTCCGGGAAACTCTCGGCCCCCTTCTACGAATCTCAGCTATTTAACGAGAAATTCGCCGTTGATTAATTGCAGACCACTGCCCATCAGCTTCGGGATCACTTCTCTTCTCTTCTGGTCTCCACTTCGGCTCACCTCGACCTTCAGCTGCCATTTCTCCGCCATCGAAGGATCGACCATCAGCCGCCATTCTCCTCCA
>CM019170.2:40446297-40596027 GCA_009739505.2 Apolygus lucorum | reverse complement strand
ACTTATTCTAGAGTCGAAAACCTCAGAAACTCTGCATGCACTGAGAAGGATAGTAATGTGCATCCAAACTTCTGCACCTCCTCTTTGAAGTAAAAATAACTCGCCACTAGCGGAGGATTCACGAATCTAGGTAGATCTGTGGATCCCGTAGTGAGTACTTCATGCTCTATTGTGGACTGTTCGGAGAAGCATTCCCGAACCAGTTCAGAACCAAACCCGAACTGAAAAGGGGAGGGGATAGAGGCGCCAGGACTCCTCCGAATCCCTCCGAACCGTTCAGGACTGCTTCTCTGAAAGAAACCTTTGTACTACCCAGAAAAGCAACACCGCATACTGAACTTTAGGTAGAGTAGTCACCGGTAGAACGCTCTCAGAATCCACGCCGCCAACGTGATAAGGAGAAAGTGCACAATAAATAGGTAATTCCTATTTTCCGATTCAAACGACACAAAGTATCAAAAACTACATTAGGTTTCCACACTTCTTGCTTCTATGAATACGAACCTGTAGGTCGTTGAGATTCTTTTTGTACGTTTGAAGGTATTCTTTGGACGATGAAAGGTTGGAGCCCATTTCTCTCACTCCTTTCAGGTACTCAACCATACTGGTTAGGAAAGCATTGAGCTGAAAATGACAACGTTAAAACCATAAATTACCAGAAGGTAGAAGGTCCTACTTTATTGCAAATCTAAATCAAATTGAAGACCTTGCAGTAACAATACCAACTCAAAATGGGATAGTTGCATGTTATTTTACAATTTTATTTATTTATTTATTATTTTTTTTTTTTTTGGTGTAGTGAATTTTTAAGCCATAATGTAAAATTATGGAACCAAACTTCATTCAACATCCAGGAGTGACCACAAATTATTTTGCAGGAAACAGAAACAAAACGAAAATTTTGCACAAGTTCAAAATTCAGCCAAACAATTATTTATTGCAGGTATGTCGCGCTAATACTTACCATGTTGTACTTTTCGATGAAGGAATTGTAAATTTCTTTGGCTTTGGTATTTTCTTCTTGTTGGTTCGCTAATTGTACGGTAAGGTTGATCTTTTTGTTTTCGATTTGTTCGACGGTTCGCTTGACTCCCTACAAACAAAAAGCGAATATAGTACGGAAATGAAAACATCAAAAGAAGTAGACATTTATCTGTATGAGTACATTGCTGCCGTCAGTGAGAAGGCTGCAGCTCAAGATTTGGCAACACTGAATTTGCTCCCGCGTTCATGCTGACCGCTGCTGCTTATGCTTAGGGCTGGTTTCACCATGCATGGATGGACCTCAGATCTTCTTAAGGCAGAATTTGTATATTAAATTTTGATTTGATATTAACTACTCTGAGAATTTACGAAAGATTCTGAGGATCTACCGGAAATATCGAATTTTCTAATATTATTGTGACGTTAAAAATTAACTACTCTCGACTGGGGATCGATCTCTGGTCTTTCGACAACACCATACAAATCTGAAACGAGCTCTCTACCACTGAGCTAAGGAGGTGAATGGACAGAAATTCAAAGAGGTAACTGATCACAACAAAATGGCGACATTTTTTTCCCCTTTTATCGGATGATAATCCACGGATCAGAGAGTTAACTTCTTGAAAGGATGGTTTAAATCGTGATAAGGCCTAGTTGAACTGTGATAATTGGTGAACCTCTGCTGAGGATCCACTATAATTGATCCTCACTGGTGAAATCAGACCTTAAAATACTTATCAAATATAAAGGGCATACCTTTATTGAAATATACTAACGAGAAGTGAACGGTAGACATCAAACCTATTTCAAGTACTGAGAGACAAATTAGGTCTTCCAAAATCAAATTTTCTCTCGCAATTTTAAGTTTCCGAGTTTTTTAAAAACAATTTTGGTTTTTGTTTTCGAAATCAAGGTCGAATCAGTCACGATGTTGGTAATTAATCACTTTCACCGTCGCTGAGAAATTCACTAAATCTAATTTTAATCAAGAAAACCAAAAAATCATTATAAAATACAATAGAGAGTTACAGCAACATTTGGAACCGTTCAGACGTGAGAAGCTGCTAGGGCGAGCATTGAGTGGATGCTAACTTTCTGACGTGAGTCTCACGTCCATCCTGTGATGTTCACGTGATTGACGTTGCTTTAGATTTTTCAACACTCCATAGGTAACGTCAACTCAATTCGCGGTTTTTGTTTTCGTTGAACCGATAAAGGAAAACAGGAAGGAAAATATAAGGAAATCAATTAAGTACGCTCGTTTATTACCCAAAATAATCGTAAAAGTATAAATAAATAAATGCAAAATGAATGTGAGCGCCTAATCGTCCATTTCAGTCCATCCCCTTGTCTGAGGAGTAGATGACAGACAACCGAATTCAACGAGGTTGGTAGTTTATGATCGACCTCGGACTAATCAATCTTTTCGTATTATATTCCAATATTTCCTTTTCGAAGTAAAATAAATACGAAGTCGGTCAAAAAGGTAGAGGAAACTTGCCTTCAATGGGGAAGAAATTGAGATCAATCGCCCAACTGATGTCATCAAGATGGAACATCCACCATCCACACTTCAGATGCCGCAACAGACCGAAATGTGTAAGGGAGCAATATTCACTTCAAGCGAAATGTATAAGGGACCAATTCTTCAATCTTCAGTTCACTTTACCGCGACCCCAAAGATAAAAAAACTCTCAAAAGATTCACCGAAACTCTTCAAAACGAAAGAAACAGAATGATCAGCTGATTGACGGCGGCCATTAGCTCAGCCACAAAAACAAGGAGTTGATCTAGTAGGTTATGTCACGTCAAAAACACGAGAGGGCCGAGTCAACTGTCTTCTGTGAGCCTAACGTCATGCACAAGGTGAGTCTCACATTTTTGTACGTATCTTGGCCCGCTGTAACTCTCTATTAGTTACCTAATAAGAACCTTCCAACTTGATTGCAGAGTGATATTCTACACTGATAACTTGGGAGTACCAATTTGTTTAATAAACTCGGAAATTAACCAACAATGAAATTTTCCAATGGCAAGTGATGGATGTACACAGCCTGCCTAACTGTATTGTAGGCCTGGCGTGCAACGTTGCCAATTCTCTACCGCTGCACCGTTCTATTGAAGCTGGCCCTACTAAATACAAAGGTGCCCTACTAGGCACCTATTAAATACAAAGTTAAGAACTCCGACAGTGCTCCGAAAGCCTTATCTCATCCCAATGGGTGGATTGGGCTTCGGAGGGCATTGGGGCCCGCGACTACCGGAACTTCCACGCCGTCCGCGTGGCAACACTGCCAACAGCGGTACGGTGTTCAAGGGGTAGTCGTGGGGTGACAGATACCCTTTGCCGTGCCTGTCGGAGTGGAAATGAACACCTGTATCATGTGGTGCAGCAGTGTCCACGAACTCTTGGGGGCCGCATCCTACGTCATGATGCAGTTGCCAAGCAGATAGCAGGTGCCTTGTCATCCAGCGGCTGGGATGTTGAAAGGGAGAGATTATACCACATGCCAAGTGACCAGGGCAAGAAGCCTGACATTGTTGCCGTCAAGCCCGACAGGTCTTGCATTATCCTGGATGTCCAGGTTGTTAATGGCAGCATGGACATGGAGCAGACCTGGTGGGCTAAGATAAGAAAGTATGATAGAGATGATTTAAGGCAAGCAGTGTCAGAGCTAAAAGGAGTGGCACCCAACAACATCAGGGTGATGGCTGCAACCTTGTCGTGGCGCAGAGTGTGGTGCGGGAAAAGTGCCACGGAGTTGCACGAGTTGGGCATCTCAGTAGGTGTACTCCGTGGTGTCACCCGCCGCGTACTGCTCGGCTCATATTTAAACTGGTGGTCATTTTATAGAGGCACTTCCCTTCATCCATCTCTCCCACCCCCACCTTCCTCATCATCCCTCATCCCTAGGGCCGGCGTCGGGTGAGTCCTGGGCGTCCTCCCCATTATATTTGTTTTATTTATTTATTTTGTTTTATGGCGTGCCCCCTCCGTCACCAAAGACATTTTGTCTTGAGGGGAGTTTGAAGAAAAAAAAAAAAAAAAAAAAAAAAAAAGTAAATGGGGTATTTCAGTCAATTTTTTTAATTTTTTTTTCAAAAGAGTATGGTTCAGGAATAACGTTAATCGGGTCTGTTCGTCGAGAAAATGTTTTTAAAAAATCAGAGAAGCTAAGGAAAGTTGAAGATTTGAATGGTGTGACGTAGCTAGCCAACTGTCTTTGAAAAAAGTATCCATGCACAGAAACCCTTGGAGGACCCCTTGGATACTACAAAATACTACTCACACAGGCGCGCGGCGTAGTCCTTGCCTAGTGTGTGTGCATTTATAGCGGCCCGCCTTTTTCAAACGTGCGATCTCTTTAATTAATTTTTCTACCACATGTTATAGTATTATTGGGCTTAAAGTTGTAGTATATAGGTTTTCAAGGGTGCTGAATCCAAATTTGAGGTCAAAAACCTGAATTTCCGAGCCACCGAAATACCCCATTGTACACTAATGAGTAATTATGGAGCGATTCGGGTTTGAAACAATCTATAAACCGCGTCAGAAGACAGCAGAACCATTAGTGTACATTCCTAGCTGCATAAATAAGGGGTTTAAACTTCTTGAATACTTTCTAAATGTTAAATTACGTAGAATCAGCAAAAAAATCGTGTCCACCATACCAAATATCACCTATTCTATGGTATCATCGGACCTTGTCCTCCAACACTAACCTCAGCATTTGGCACATCCTGGAGGAGGGCGTATCCCTGCTCCAGAGGCGGTTGGGAGATTTCATCGACGTTTTTGGCGACGCTGCTCTTCGGAGTGGAACTTCCGAGCCCCATGCTGGCGGTTGTAAGCTGAACTTCCAGCTGATCTAGCTTGATGAGAGCCTGGAAGCAACGAAGAAATAAGAGGCAGAGATGAGAAATCAGAATTTATAGTGAAACGAGCACAATGAGCAGCATTGCACTATTATTTGTAATATCAAACTAAATGAGAAAATTAGCGTTAACACTTGCATTAAATTTACTCCACATGGGTATTTTTGCTTAATAGAGCAGATCACAAAAGGATAAAGGGCAATTTCGAAAAACGTCTACCACACTGTTTATACCTACTCGAAAAAACTGTTGTTGGCTGAACGTCCAACTTCAACAAACACTTACAAACAGAAACCTTTCTCCAACAGCGAATATTTTTAACCCTTATTGGACCTTGGTGTCACCAGTGTCTCCGAAAACATCTCAGGAACTTCACATGTATATCCTAAAGTGTCACCGGAGTAACAAAATTAAATTGGAATTTTAAATTTAATGGACAGCAGAATTTTTGTGGGCTATTGGAAGTCCCAAAATAGAGTTATGACAAAAATGTCCAAGGAAATCGATGAACAAATTTTCATAATTTTTGTCATAACATCATGTTTTGACATCTAATAACTTGAAAAATTCAGTTCTGGCAATTAATTTTTAAATTTAAATTTAAATCTAGTTAATCTGGTGACACTTTGGGCCAACTATGGAATTCCCGAAGTGTTTTTGGTGACACTAGCGACACCATGGTCAAATTAGGGTTAAATTAGACTACTCTAGAGGGAATATGCCTCAAGTGCGTTTCTCAGATAAGAGATGGCGCTGTCGTCACATCAAACGTTTTTGCAACTTTTCTCAGCTACCACAAAAGCTTTTTGACATTTTATGTCTTTACTATGGCACATAAATGAAAAATCGTCACGTTACGCGGGGAGCGTTACGCGGAAATTTCTGATGATTTTCACGTACAACCAATCGTTCCTAGGGAAAACTAACTTCCTCGTTTTCCACCCCACAAAAATCGTTCACCACTCGTGGGAACGCTCTCAATTTATTAAACATGGTACACGGTCCCTAATATTAATGTATCTGTACGGAAAGCTTAATTATGCGCATGTTTAGTAACATATGATCGTGAGTAACAAATGAGATGTCAACATGATCGTGAGAGGAAAATGAGACATAAAAATTTTATAACATTTAATGTCTTTCGTGGTTGCGTACTTGTACGAAAGCTGTATCCACCGTTTGTGTTTCTTTTATTTCACTATCAGGAGTCCAAGCAGAGTGATTTTCTCCATGATATTAACGTTTTTGTTATACCTACCAACCATAGGTAACTACTACAATTGTCATTTTCAATTGAAAAACGGAGATGTAATAAGAATAAGTAAATGAAGGCTCGGATCATTAACATTTGACCGTGCCCTACTCTTTTTCAAAATTAAATTTTGGAATTTGGGCTGTTTATGGTGTTGGAAAACAATTGGCTACTTTCCTAGATCAATGTTTGTCGTGTGCTCCTCCTAGGTTGAGTAACTTGTGCAAATTTTCAGCTCCTAACGGACCAGTCACCAAAATTCGTACTGTTAGCGAATTTTCAAGGAAAATGAAGCTATTTAGGTTTATGTTCCAAAACAAAGTCAATAAATTTCGTTGTATTTGAGAGGCCACAGCTCCCAGGAAAATTTTAAAAAGTCGAATACCTCTTCCCGGGCAAAATTATATGAAGCGAAGCTTCAATAATTAATAACATCTTTAGGTATTATTTGTCCCTAATTCTCAGATACGTTTCTACCAAAAAATAACAAATTTGATTTTCCTAAAACTTCGATTCCTCAGGTTATAAATCGCCCAGTTCTGATCGAATTTGGTAGCTTTTTGGGAGATAATCTTGGAATAATTATGTGGAATTTCTAACCACTTACTTCGACAAGCAGTATCCAGGGCACTTATTGTTCTAATAAAATCGACATAATTTAAGGGGGAAAATCTTGATTACGGTTGTTTCTAGAGCTGATCTCCATGAAATGGGCCAAATAATCGATAGTGAATTGTGGTGATTTCGAGGATTTGGAACATATTACATTCGTTTGCCCAAAATATGCTATAGAAAGTTTAGTTTTGTTCAATTCCATCACTAAACTGGTGAATAGTCCTTTTAATTTGAATGTTTTGTTGATTTCCAAAAATTTTGAAGTATATACGAGTATTTTTAAGTTTTTTGCTTCCGAGTCTACCAAGGTAGCGGAAGCTTTGTTGTCACTTTTCAAGGACGAAAAAAAAAAGTTCTCCAAAATCAAAATTTTCACTCGCGTTTCGCGTTTTAGACCTTTCTGAACAATTTTGGTTCCGCGTCTGTGTGTCTGTCTGTCTGTCTGTCATGAATTCCTTGTAACGCGCATAACTATACGAAGTTATTGTCCGATTTCTATGAAATTTTCAGGGATTGTGCGGGTTGGTGTGTAGACGGTCCCCTATGAAAATCATCATCCCCGGACTGATAGAAGCGACTGCGCATGCGCAAACGTGAATTCCTTGTAACGGCCATAACTTCTACATTTTACATCCGATTTCAATGGAATTGTCAGGGATGTTACAGATTAGTATTTAGATGATCCCCTATGAAAATCATCACCTTTGGACTGATAGTAGCCACTGCGCATGCGCAAATGTGAATTTCCTTGTAACGGCCATAACTTCCAATTTTCAACCCGATTTCGATGAAATTTTCAGGGATGTTACAAATTAGTATTTAGATGGTCCTCTATGAAAATCATCACCTTCAGAATGACAGTACCCACTGCCAGTACCCAAACGGCCATAACTTCCACATTTTCTACCCGATTTCGATGAAATTTTTAGGGATTACGAGGATTAGGTTGTAGATGGTCCCCCATGAAAATCAAGGCCTTAAAATATACAGAAGCCTCTGCGTATGCGCATATGCAAAATCCTTGTAACAGCCATTTACATTTTCCATCCGAATTTGATGAAATTTTCTAGGATTGTCCAGATTAGCGTGTAGATGGTCCCCTATGAGGGTAGTGAAAGGTACTTAGAGATAGGTGTTTTGAGATTAACTACTATGCATCGGATCATGTATATAATCGGGTTATGGATACGAGGAAGCTATGTGCCACACCCACTTGGCATTTTTTTTTACTGACATTCGAAGTAAGATTTGAAGTCATTGATTCAAGGCTTTAATGTAGTTTAATGTAAGCACCTACCTTATTTAAGTTAAAGCTGACTGTAAGGTGTGAAACTGATGCCAATAAGGAAATTATTATTTTTTAAACATTTGATTGTGATGGTAATGTTGAACTCAATAGTTTTCGAACTGTTCGAGTCTGTTTGTGAGGACGCTATACTGCCCATCTAACTTGGAAGTCGTGTTTTATTTATCAGATGGAGTGAAAATTTCAGCGAGGCTGTTAGAAATGTGGATGAGTTTGCACCCACGTTTACGCAAGCTGCGGTGTTGGAGCGGAAGAGAGAATCTACTAGAAAACGGTGCCAACTTTCATCAACAGAGTTTTTTGTACTCTCACTGATTTTATCTAGTGAGCGAAGCAGACACCTTGACTGGCAATAGTTATTACATTGGCTTATTTCCAGAACATTTTCTACAACAATATTCATTCAGTAGTTGGAATACCTACATGTCAGGTTGGTAAGCCGTAGAAAACGCTGCGAATTATTACACAAAGGTTCATTTGTTCTATATCACTCGTATGCAAAGAACACGGCTTTGCCATGGTCAGTACCTACCAACCATAGGACAACATACTTACCTACTTCACAATCAAGTTTATCTGAAAGAAATAAACGTTTCACACTCAATTCGAAGAAATAGGTAGTAAAATATAAGTGATTCTAGCGAGATTTAATATAATATGAAGAGAGAGATGTGGGAGACGAACGACACGTTTTTACACTTGCTTTAGACTGATTTTTATTGGTTCGATGTCAATGTGTAATCAATTCATAATAATCGATTTATGACAATTACTTCAACACACCCTCTCATTGACAAGACGATACAAATTTTTTTTTTTTTTTCAATTTTAAATTACGCTTTTTTTTCAAAAAACAAATATATTATTACGATATTATTTTCAGAATTCAACAATTCTTCGTTTAAATATTTTACAACATACCATTCAAATAACTATCATTTTTACATCATTTGTACATATCATTTTTTACATTATTTAAAATTTTCATTATTATTATAAACATAATTTTTTTCTTTTAATATCATTTGCACAATCTAATGAGATTTAAAATTTTCCGAACAAAACACATCGAAATTTTTCGAATTTGTCAAAGTTAGTTTTGTCAGAGTTGCGGGTGCCATCATTAAGATATTTTATTACTGTTTGCTAAGGTACAACTCAAAGAAACAAACAACGGTCACATTTGAACGTAGATTAGGCCTCTTTTGCGATTCAAACTCGTGTTTCTGATTTATCGTAAGCCTTAAGTTCCATAAGGAGCGAACGGTTGGTCCTACAGAGCTCTGGGTGGTCTCATTCGATTCGAAAAATTCAATACTATTTTAAATTGACGAAAAAACGATACCTTTATATAGAAAGTTTTTGAGCTAGCTTATTTTTCAACCCTTAGAAGTTGCTGACATCAACTAAAAGCTTGGGGCACAACTAAACCAAATTTCATCAAAATCGGTCCATGGCAACTAAAGACGGACGGCAAAATTTTTATTCGATTTTCGGATTCTACGTACCTTGAAACGTAAACCAACAAATTTTAAAGGGGGGTTAAATTTTTTTCTCGGTCGATTCCAAAGGTTTATTATTGAAAATGATAAACCAAAATGATATGGTACTTCCTTTGCATACTAACTAAATTACATTGGATAAAAATGTTGTGGGCAGTAGAAATATGAATGAAGTTTCATCGTTTACCCGTTGATATTGAAAGAACTACTCCTTATCCAATGGGACGTCCCCTCGAATGCATGAATTACTACACAATATGTTTTCATGTTACATATTAGAGACTCTATATAATCATTAATCCTTCCTTCTACTGAATTATCGACAATTAGATTCGAAAGTTAGATTAGATTCTGGTCATAGTGAACTCGACCTCAGTGAAGACGTTGGGGAATTCACCTCAGCGTCGGTGAGTTTTAAGAGACATAATGGGCCTGATGTTTTTTTGAATATTTAATCGAAAGTAGACCTCATCCTGAGAATTTAGACAACAGCCGTTCTCTTTTTGGATGAGCAGATCTTTTTCTATGATTTTTCGAAGTTTCGAATGTTTATGACGTCACGCGCCCCTCCCGCCTGGGTGGGACCCCCAGGCCACTGTGACGTCATAAACATTCGAAACTTTGAAAAATCATGTAAAAAAGGTCTTCTCACGCTAGAAGGTCGCGGTTGGTGTCAAAGTTTTCAGAGTGATTTCTAGTTTAGATTAAAAATAAAAACAAACAGTTTTTCCGACCCATGCGCACACCCCATTATTTTGTTGAGTTTGACCCTATCTTGGTAGAGTTAGTTCAAAACTTGTCAGTGCAAATCTTCTAGTCAGATGAATATTTTATGAAAACCACGAAGATCGACCCACCAGACTTGAATGGTCACAATTGACAGTGGCGCCTCCTCCAGGCAAACAGTGTTTGCTATGTTTGCCTGGAGGAGGCGCCACTCATAGCAAACATAGCAAACACTGTTTGCCTTACTAAAAATGAGCAAAATGAATAAATTAATTTTTGTTGAGATTCTCCTATATTCCCATTTTTGGTTTATTATTTTCAATAATGAACCTTTGGAATCGACCAAGAAAAAAAAATTTAACACCCCCTCAAAATTTGATGGTTTACGTTTCAAGGTACGTAGAATCCAAAAATCGAATAAAAATTTGGCCGTACGCGGCACTTTTGCCACTTAGTATTGACCGATTTTGATGAAATTTGGTATGTAGGCTCCATTTGGGGTCTAGTTGTGCCCCGAAGCTTTTGGTTGATGAAGGTCACTCCTAAGGGTTCCAAAATCAATTTTGAAATTTTGAAAACGCCCTAACTCAAACAATTTCGATATAAAGGTATTGTTTTTCCTTCAATTTTGGATTCTATGGAATTTTTAGAATTTTTTGAGACCACGCGGAGCTCTGTAGGACAAACCGTTCGCTCCCTACGTAAATTTAAGGGTTTATATTGAAATATATATATATATATATATATATATATATATATATATATATATATAAATCAAAACACGAGTGTGAATCGCAAAAGAGGCCTAATCTCCGTTCAAATTAGAGCTGATCGAAATGTAATCGATAGTTGGTGATTTTGATTAATTTTTTTATTTTTTATTTTATTTTTTATATTGGATGGTTGGTGATTTTGTAGACGAGTGATCTATATAAAAATAATAAACCGTTGTGTAATAATTTGCAGCGTTTTTGCAAGTAACTTAATAGCCAATTTTGGAAAATTTTAATATAATTTAGGTACTTTTTCATTATTACCAAGTAAATTAGATGAAAAAGGAGAATGGAATAAGAAAGTACGTATTTTGTCTTGGATACTAGCCCGCAACACACCATAGACTTGGAGAGGTCGGTAATGTAGATGATTGCAGATGATAAGCGAACTAGCGCGGGCGAGACAAGGCAAGGCAAGTAGTTCAAAAAAATGAATTTTTCGGGACTGTTTAGAGTGAGAGGCGATGATCGGCGGGTGGCGGGGGGTCAGCGCGGGGTCTAGTATTGCCATACCACCACTACCTCACTATCAGCTGTTGCAAACAATCGGAGAACTGTTTCGTGACCTTGAAAGCCGAGAAGATGAGCCATGGATACTAATTAACCCATGCATGGCAAGACATAACACATCCATCCAACCACATTATCTCAAGGAAGGAAAACTTAGTTTTTTCGCCACCGCAAATAGCGGCTGCCTGGCGCTGACTGGTGTCCCGTTCCCGATTTTACTGTACATTTCACTGTTCCTAATCGTTTTTCTTGTTGATAGGTACCTACTTGGAAATGATTGCATAATATTGTTGATGGTTTACTTTTGAGGTAGGTAGCTACTACGTATATTTTGAAAATCGAATATAAAAAATCCGTCCGTCTGCGGAACTTTTCTTAATTATCATGGACCGATTTTGATGAAATTTGGTATAAGAGCTCCATTTGGGGTCTACTTGTGCCTCGAAGGTTTTGTCAGTCACTTCTGAGCGGTGAAACATTAGGGCTGTAACTTCTTAAGGCCCCCTCTCTCGAAAACTCTCGTTATGAAGGTATTGTTTTTTCACCAATTTGAGATTGGTACCATTGAATTTTTAGAATCGAATCAACCCACCCAGAGGATAAACTATTAGCTCTCCATGAGAACTTGAAGGTTGAACTTACGATAAATGAGAAACACGAGTGTGAATCGCAAGAGGCCTTATCACCTTAAAAATTTTAGCTGACCAAAATGCGATCGATGTTCGTTTCTTTGGGTTGTACATGTTTTGCTTCCTTAATCAACCTGTAATCAAATTTCTAAACCAAGGAATTCTTTATTTCTTCAAATGGAGTGTGAAGGGTTTATTTCATCTAAATAAACAACATTTTGAAGCAAAAAAATGATTGGTAGATAGTGACGAGGGTAAAGCTGACGCTTTATCTTCAGAAAAATAATAAACCTTTGTGTAATAATTTGCAGCGTTTTTCATTATTGTTTATTCTTCTGTGACTGGCCAAGCTGTTTGCCTCACGAATATTCTCACGAGACGCCCCTGACAATTGATTGGGACAAGGGTCAAACCTCACTCTCTTTTTGTCGAGCTTTCTGTCACGTCCATCAGGGCTCAAGGATGAAATTACTGTGTGAAATCAACACCGACGTCTACAACAAAATTTTGATTGGCCATCAATCCTGAAGAAGTGATGAGCTTATCATTTAGAACCAGAAAGCTACTGAAAAACTAAAAACACCAAGAAACTACAATACATTTTGGTGAAAACACTTACGTTCTGGTTGTGGACTTTTTCCAAATAAGTGGGGGTTTTTTAACAAAGAAAGTCCTGGAGAGCTTTCGACAACCCTCTGGTTGTCATTTTCTAAGTACATCTACTTCTTCATATAAGTACATGAACTTAGTACTTAACTTCTAAGAACATAAACTTATAATCTAAGTGGCTACTACGTTATCTGGATGAGTGGCTACTTGTGCTCTGCAAAGAAATCTCATCCTCTTGCTGTTGGATTGAAAATGACAACCAGAGGGTTGTCGAAAGCTCTTCAGGAATTAAAGTGATTGGAAACGAATGATTGGGAACGGAAGGGATTTTCATTATCAAAAAACCTCCTGCAAGCAAAGCAAGTCGAATCATGGGCTCCTACAGACTTAATTTGGGCAAAAAATTATCGGCACCACGAAGATCAGTGGCTGGCTGGGGCGATTGAGTCAACATTAGGCCCCAGGAGGGTTAGAGTTTTCATACCCGAATTGAACATGACCTGGGTGAGACATGTTCACCAAATTAGAAGGAGAACTGAGCACTCTCAACTTACTCAAAGTCATGGGGAAAATGTAGGTACCCAGACCAGCCCAAATTTCGTTCGCTCAAGTTCGTCTGCAGACACAGGGAAACAGAATGTGGTGGGGGGGGGTCCTCTCCAATGGATTTTAGAGGTTTCAAAACTCCTTCACCAAAACCAATAATAAAAGAGCAAACTTTAAAGAAACCCAAATGTGAAACTCGATCTAGAGCAGGTCGGTTGATCAAAAAACCGAAGAGACTCATTTTCAATTAATCTACCTAGGTACTAAGTAGGTACTTTTGTAAATTTCCGATCTATTTTACTTTGCTCAAGAGCTGTTGTGCATTTTGGTTTATTATTTTCAATAATGAACCTTTGGAATCGACCAAGAAAAAAAAATTTTAACACCCCCCCAAAATTTGATGGTTTACGTTTCAAGGTACGTAGAATCCAAAAATCGAATAAAAATTTGGCCGTCCATCCGCCGTACGCGGCACTTTTGCCACTTAGCATTGACCGATTTTGATGAAATTTGATATGTAGGCTCCATTTAGGGTCTAGTTGTGCCCCGAAGCTTTTGGTTGATGTAGGTCACTTCTAAGGGTTCCAATATCAATTTTGAAATTTTGAAAACGCCCTAACTCAAAAAATTTCGATATAAAGGTATTGTTTTTCCTTCAATTTAAGATTCTATAGAATTTTTAGAATTTTTTGAGACCACGCGGAGCTCTGTAGGACAAACCGTTCGCTCCCTATCAAAATTTAAGGGTTTATATTGAAATATATATATATAAATCAAAACACGAGTGTGAATCGCAAAAGAGGCCTAATCTCCGTTCAAATTAGAGCTGACCAAAATGCGATCGATGGTTGGTGATTTTGATTTTTTTTAAATTTTTTTTGATTTTTTTTCTTTTTTTTTTTCTTTATATTGGATGGTTGGTGATTTTGTAGACGAGTGATCTATATAGAAAAATAATAAACCATTGTGTAAAAATTTGCAGCGTTTTTCTTTTTGATTCCAGGAAGAAAATTCCTTCCTGCAGAAATTAGAATCACTGTTAGAAACTGCAACTGTTTTCTTTATACTGGTGTAATTATTCTTTTCACTACAATTTAAGAAGTAATGGTAATGCAATTCGTCTTTTACTACATTTTGTCGTATTTTTACTACAAGAAGAAAAGTGTGGTAAATCCAATTAAAATTTCTTTTTCATTGTTATACACCGCAGTTTGTTCGTATGCAACAACGTATTTTTTTTCTCTTCTTCATTCTACAACTATTGGAAAATTTATAAAATTTCAAATTTTCAAGAAAATTCATTGGGGGGGGGGGGGGAGAAGTGTAGTATCCATGATGTTGAATATCTTATTCATTGTGGGAAAGTTGGCTACATTGTTTTCGGAGCCATCAACTGGTGTAATTCAAATAAATCTTTCTCTTTCGTCTCGCAACCGTTGTGCAGTTTCAAGCTATTTCCCCGTTTTGACATTTTCATGTCTTTGCCCTGGCACATAGCACAAAAAACTGCCACGAAATTGCGTAACGAAATTGTGTTACAGTGCCTTTATAATGATTTCCGCTTACAACGACCCCGTTGTTAGGTTAGTTCCATTTCTACACTTTTTAACCCACAAAAATCGTTCACCACTCGTTGGAAAGCTCTCGATTTAACGAACATTTTCATGTTCTCCATAACATATTGACTATACGAATAGCGGAGCTATGGGCATAACTGTTCTCATCTTTTGTTTACAAACTAATGATCGTGAGTGTAGAAGATAATTAATCCGGAATCGTCTATTTTATTGAAATTAGGTACCTACCTCTTAATATTAATAATTGTGTCAATTTGTAACATAATATATCTATGTTATTATGTTAATGATTCGTTTCACATTCTGACAACAACGGAGGGTGGGTTATAAAATCCTATAGTGAGGTAAAAAGCAATAGGTAAAGACATGAAAATGTCCCAATGTGTTGCAGACTCGTATGCAAGCGTTTTGTTTTTTTTAAATGTTCGATAATATTTCGAATCGAGTGTGAAGCGTTTAGTTCTTTCTAATAATCTTGATTGTGAAGGTGTGAAGCCAGTATGGTGTGGTAGGTAGTACCTAGCTGGTAGGTAAAAAAAATGTTGGTGGGTAAAAAACGCTGCACATCATTGCTCAAAGGCTTCTTCACTCTTCAGATCACTGATCAGCTGAGTGAGCTCCGAAGCCATTTTCAATCCTTTCATGGAATTTAGTCGACCAACTTTGCAAACTTTTCTCAATAAGCTCTGTTGTGTAATAGTTCGGCGAAAGTTCATTGCTACAGTTTGATTTATCGAATAATATTGGGAGCGCTTATATTATTTAAAAAGTTGTTCCCAGAAATCGTGAAGTGAATGAGGGAGTCGTGTCCTAGATGGCTGTATCAATAGCTCACTTCAAAATTTTTTTTAATTTACTTTTTTTTCTAGTTCAGGAAAAATGGTGTGCACTGGTGCTAAAAGCGAAGATGACTCCCGACTCTCTGCGAGGAAATATGCTCGTATAATTCAAAAACTTGGGTTCCAAGCTAGGTTTCATGATTTCAAAGTTCAAAACATGGTTGGAAGTTGCGACGTGAAATTTTCCATAAGACTGGAAGGCTTGGTCCTCACTCACGGGCAGTTCAGCAGCTACGAACCAGAGCTTTTCCCAGGTAACGGTTTTCTGCTTGTTATTGGTAACATTTCAAACATGGTAAATACAGCTTATTTAATTAGTTTTCAAAATGTAGTAGCTAAGTCAATGAAAATGTTTTCTCTCGACACTTCACTCCACTTATTCGAAAACCAAAGCCACGATGAAGGTAATAAAAAGGAAAAAAAAGAGGAGTGAATCTCTGTTTCCTGATCAATGAATATTTTATGTCCCTCGCTTAATTCAGGCTTCTCTGATGCTGGTTTTGTCCAAGTTATTCTTTTATGGTGAGATTTGACCATGGAAGTTGAAACAGTCGTATTATTTTGAGGCACACTCATGGATTTCTCAATTATATTATCATTTTTACCAGAAGACATGCGTGAACTCAAAAATAGATTTCATATTCAATCTCACCTCCCCCACTCGTCGAGGTGTTCCTGCGAGGCCGACGATTACGCGCGCCACTCAACACTTTGACTCTTTGGCGCCCTTTCAGACTCGGCGTTTCCACCGCACCAACTTTGACCGCGGCGATATCTCACGGGGAAAAACGATAAAAACTCCGGGTCGTAACACGGAGAAACAGAGGTGAACCTCCGGACCGGGGCCCCCCGGAAACACTGGGGATACGAGGCGGCAGAGGCTGGCGGAATGTCTATATGAATAGCGCATGTAACTTGGCTGGCGTCCCCAGGATTGGTCTGCCCCCCACAGCCTACGGCCTCAAGACACATTTGGCAGTGTTTTCCGACACTTCCGATAAACTTGCATCGACTATTATCATCTTGGCTTCCGATTTGAAACGCACTTGTCACTCTGGCCAGGTTGTCTTGGGTAACCAACGCGTCGTGACTCACGCATCCTGACATTCGACAGCCTCATTCAATTGTACGGATTCACGCACCTTCTCTCTCGATGCAGTTTTTGGACCGTTCCTTGTAAGCGTTTGCCAAAACGTCAATGCTTTAAAAATACTTTTTTCAGACGAACTACAACAGTTCACATGGCACCAAAGCATCTTTTTGTGAGAGAGGTGACGCACACGAGCATAGTTTGTGGCCAGCAGATTTGCGCAAGGAAGCCGTGGGCCATCCATTGTCGGTTCGACGCTGGGTGTTGAGATTCAGGGGTGCCCTCCTTGCTCTCAATGATGGCACTTACCGTAGATCGAGCAGCCTTCGCCGAGTTTGCCTTCTCTGTTATATGGGGGATAACGAGGACATTGTCCATTTTCTTGGAGTGTGTCCAGTGCTGACGGATTCCGTAATCACTTCTTGGGCGTTGGACAGCTAGACATGCTGGCTGTGGTGAGACTCTTGAAAGACAGTTCATGGCTGAAGTCGCTCGATTTGGTCATCGGTGTAGGAGGTATCGTGACCTGCCCGTTGGAGAGTTTAACTGGGACTAGTGTACCCACATACCATTATTATCATCCTTTCTTTGACATTTTATGTCTCTACTGTAAGGAATAAAATATTGTTATGCCTACATCTCATCTCAACACGGAGCTTCAAGGTTTAGTCGAGAGAAAACCCCGAAGAGAAGGCCGCAGCTCCAAGGACGACCTTGATGTTATTCGGAGGCAGAATCTGGACCCCCGAGAGTTATTCGACCTAGTAAGAGCAACCGAGACGGACCTCCCTCATCCGCTGAAGTCCTCAGAAGTCCGAATCCACAGGAGATTGACGAACCTCCTGGAGCCTCAAATAGTCATCCTGGAAAATAACCGCCTCCAGGTACCCTGCTGCTTGCTGGATTTCAGACGAAAGGATCTACAGGTCAGCCATTCTTCCTTTTGAGCAAACTACGATCTTCAGCCATTCTTCCTTTTGAGCAACCTACGATCGTCAGCCATTCTTTCTTTTGAGCAACCTACGATCGTCAGCCATTCTTCCTTTTGAGCAACCTACGATCGTCAGCCATTCTTTCTTTTGAGCAACCTACGATCGTCAGCCATTCTTCCTTTTGAGCAAACTACGATCGTCAGCCATTCTTCCTTTTGAGCAACCTACGATCGTCAGCCTAATCCGCGTCCGTAATATTTCCGGTCCGGGGTCATTTTCAAAACTAGTTTTTTGGAGAGCCTAGGTAGGGTAGATAAGTTAGATAAAATAAGTAGTTAGGGTAGTTAATTTGCAAACCAAGTTATACTAATAAATTGATAATATAAATTGCATGATTTGGTCATTCAAACCCATTAATTCCTTAGGTCCCAACTAGTTCAATCTATACCAGTACAGCAGTAGATTCAGTAAAGCTAGAGGTTTTAAACAGCATAAAACCCCGCTTACATTTACTTTGGCACAAGAACGAAAAAAACGTTAAGAAAAAGCGTCACAAAATCGGTCACGACGAAGCGTTAGGGTTAGTTTTTTAATTATTTCTACTTAATAACTTCTTACTTCTTTCTTATTTCTACTTATTATTTCTTTTTTATTTCTTCTTGTTGCTGCCCTAAATGTATGCATAAATCATATAAAAGACATAAAAAGTCCCAATATGTTGCAGACTTTTTTCGTATGCAAGCTTTTTTTTTATCAGACTTTTTTGGCTCAACCCACTCGGTAAACGAACAACACTCCCATGCCTATTATGTTGTTTTTTTTGTTTAAAAAATAATAGTGTTGTCTTTTACATGTATTTTTGTATATTATTTAGTTGTTAAAAATTATTTTTGCTAATAAACATGTTTTCTTCTTCTTCTTCATACGAACTTCAACATTCTCATGAGCATCAACGCATCTTTATGCGAGAGAGGTTTGAAGCAATTTACTTTCAGTGCGCATATATTCAAGTTAATTCAAATAAAAAACATCATGTCGCCAACTCCATCGAGGGCCATCAACTTGGCGGAGTTAAGTATTGCAGACGTCTTAGAGGAAAATCAACTAATGACAAATTTAAAGACCAGAGTGAACACTGAGGGCTGAAGATATTAAAACACCGGATAACTCTTGACGAACAATTTTTTTAATGGCTGATCTGATTAATCACATATTAGACTGAATAAGATGGAAACCCTCCCCTACCACTACTAGGCAGTCCTACCAACTCACTATGAAGTATTGCGCCAGATTCGAACACAACAACACGCCCCTTCAATACTTCAATTGTACAAACATTAAAAAAGTTTAGACAAAATTTCACACTATATAGGTACGTAGGTTCCCAAGTTCAAAAGTATATCAATAACCAAATCTTGTCACATCAATTTTCATATCATAAAACATTATTACTTTCCTTTTTTTTTTTTTTTTTTTTTTTTTTTAAATTTCACTTTGGAAAATATCCAGTCTAAAATATTCGATCACAAAAAAATGTTCAACCGTATTACAAAATATTCAATCACGTTACAAAATTTTCAGTCTTATAAAATATTCAATCCCATTGCAAAATGTTCAGTCTTAAAAAAGAAATATCTAATCACATTACAAAATGTTCAGTCATAAAATATACGATTACATTTCAAATTTGACAATAAAAAAAAAAAATTTTTAATTAATTTCAACAATGTTCATTTTCTTTCTGAAATATTCAAATTTATTTATGGCCAATCCTTTAGTGAGAATGTCAGCTATCTGTTCATCTGTCTGTAAGTATTTAATGACAACCTCACCAGAAGCTACTAAGTCCCTAATGAAATGATGGTGGATGTCTATATGCTTAGTGCGTTTTGTTTCAAGTGACTCTGCCATATTTATGGCTGATTTATTATCCTCGTACAAAAGCATAGGACCAGTTTTCAAATTCAAACTGTTTGAGAGTAATTGCTTTGTAAAAATGCACTCAGACAGACATAGCGACATAGCAATATATTCAGATTCAGAAGAGCTGCGAGACACAACTTGCTGCTTTTTAGATTTCCAAGTTATGGTGTTTTCATTCAATTTTATTAAAAAACCACTAACGCTCTTGCGATCAAGGGGATCCATCCCATAATCCGCATCAGAATAAGCACGAATAGTAAAATTGGAATCATTTGACTTTTTGTAGAGCAAACCAAAATGTTTTGTATAGTTTAGGTAGCGTAAAACATTCTTTAGGTACTTGAAATGTTCACCATCGAAATCATTTTGAAATCTTCCAAAATATGAGACCGAATATCCTAAATCAGGTCTAGTTCCCGTCATAATATACATCAAACTCCCTAACAGCTCTTTATAAGGAGCATTATTAAAACCAGAAGACTTTGGCAAATAGAGCTTTGGCAGAATTGGAATTTTAGAATGTTTGCTCTCAACCATCCCAAATTTTTCTATAACTTTTTCCATCAAGCCTTTCTGACTAAGAAAGAGACCATTTGGAGTTCTAGTGATCTCAATTCCAAGAAACTTAATATTGTTAGAATTCGATAGATCGTTCAATTTGAATTTTGATTCCAGTTGATTTTTAATTAGTTTCGCATCATTGAAATTTTTGGCAAAGACAATCATGTCATCTACCCAAATTAAAATATGAACAGAACATTTATTGTATAAACAAGGATCAACTTTACTCCTTACCAAACCCATTTTCAGTAACTGTTCATTAAGCGTGGTGTTCCAAGTTTTCGGCGCAGATTTCAGTCCATACAAGCTTTTCACCAGCTTGCACACGTGGCCAGTTGGAACATCTAAGCCCTTTGGTGGCTTCATAAATACAGGACGGTCGAGATACCCACAGAGGAAAGCTGCCTTGACATCATACTGGTAGAACTGTAGGTTCTTCTCCACAGCCATGGCCAAGAGGAGTCTTAAGGTGCTCATCCTTGCAACTGGAGCATACAGATCACTGCCACTGAGGTCGCTGGTGTCCTCCTGAAAACCTCTCGCCACCAGCCTGGCTCGCTTTATCAAGGAATCGTCACTCATCTTCTGTCTAAACACCCACTTTGAGTCTATAATTTTCTGATTCGTCGGCATAGGCACTATTTCCCATGTACCGTTGGATGCCATGTTGTCAAGTTCCTCTTGTATCGCCATTTTCCAGGTGAAATCCTTGACAGCTTCGTTATAAGATTTAGGTAGCTCAGAAGGCAGACAGCCAGCAGACAATGCGAGAAGATTCAGCTCGTAGTCTTCCAGATAGGCAGGTCGACGAAGGGTCCGTCCACTAGTACGCTGTAGGACCTCCACTTGGGAACTTGGCGCAGGTGCATCGACCGGCAAATCCATCGATGGATCCAAGTCGTCACTGGTGTCATACACCTCATCACTTTCAGAGTCCTCCTCCGATGACACAGATTCAATGGAGCCATCATCCCTCCACTCAGCCTCCTCCGGAGCTTCAACAGTCACAGCCTCAAAGGTTTGATGAGGGCTCTCATCAAACCTCACGCTCCGAGCTCTGACAATCCTGCCAGACTCCTGATCAAACAAACGCCAGCCATTAGGGCAGTACCCGACTAGGTACGTAAGTCTGCTGACAGGATCCAAACTTCCCCTCCTATCCTCTTTTGCTACATGAGCATATGCGCGGCAACCGAATACCCTGATATTATTTAGGTCAACAGGACGCCCATACCATAGCTCAGCAGGGGTTTTTCCATCAGGGAGAGCTCTTGTCGGGAGCCGATTGATAAGATACACGGCAGTTCTTACTGCTTCCCCCCAAAACTCCCTGCCAAACGAGCTGTCCATTACCAGACATCTAGCCATAGACATGATGGTTCGATTTAAACGTTCTGATTTTCCGTTTTGTGATGGATTGTGACTTATGTTGAACTCCATCTCAATTCCCTTCTCACGACAGAAGCGCTGAAACCTTTCCGAACGATATTCACCACCATTATCTACCCTTAGACGAGCAATTTTCGTAAGAAACCGCGAGGTAACTGCAGCCTCATATTCCACAAATTTCTCAAAAGCTTCGTCTTTACTTTTCAAGAGGTAAATGTGGGTAAAATTTGAGAAATGACATGTAAACGTTACATAATAACGGAAAGAATCGAACGTAGCAGGAGTCAAAGGACCTTTCAAGTCACTGCTAATAACCTCCAAAATTCGTTTTGGTTTCTTTTCGTCTGGTAGATCTACATACGGAGTGCGGGTCTGCTTACCTTTCATACATATGTCGCATAAATTCTTCGCAGGATGAATGGATGAATGTCCCATCCGACGATGCATGACAGGATCGGAGACAGCGGCCGCAGTTTGTTCCTCCACAACATCAACAAGAACAGTATACATGTTTCCTTGTAGATCGCCCCTCAAAACTACATTATTAGAGGAGAAAACCTCAACTTTTTCTTTCTCGAAAACAATCTTTAGCCCGGCCCGTTCCATTTTAGAAACAGATAAGAGATTGTACGGAAGTTTTTCGCATAATAAAACGTTCAACAAAACCATTGGTGTGTTGTTCCACTTCACTCTGAGAGATCCCCGTCTGGTAGCAAGCAGCTTCTCCCCTTGTTTTGCAACACTTATCTGAATATTAACAGGCTCAACGTTGAACAAATATTTTCCCGTTCTTTCCGTACACAGATGAGAACTGCACCCAGAATCGGCATAAAATATTAATTTGTCCGGATTCGCGATCGCGAAAACTTGCTCATCAAAATTGGAAGGTTCCATGCAGCCAGATTCCAGACCATTGGTCTCGGGCGAGCAGATGAAGGCTATCTCAGATTGACTGTTCGACTGATCATTTTCCTCATGTTGATGATCTTGCACAATATTTGCGGTTTGATTATTTTTCCATCCGTTTTTCCGAGGGCATTGGCTTCGTTTGTGTCCAAACTTAGAGCAAAGATAGCATCGGTACTGAAAACCAGAGTTAGCATCAGCTTTGCTTGCTCCATCAGTGTCATTATTGTTACCAACACGATGCGAAGTTTGTCGATTATCGTACGATGAGGGAAAATTTCCCCCTTTTCTCGGTCCGAATGCACTTTTTCCCGCAAAAAACGCCGTTTGATTCGAACTCGATTGACCTTGAAATTTACCGGCCGAATTTCCCACACGCATCTCCTCTTGAAGTAAACGATTCTTCACGAATTGTAAAGTTATCTTCGAATTGTCATGGGTGAAAGCGATGTCGATTGATGTTGTTACCGTTTGATAGGCGTCCGGCATTGCCGACAAAAGTTGAGAGATAACCTCAGCCTCCGACATAATGCCCCCAGCGGCCTCGAATTCCCCGACACGGCTCTCGAAAAGTTCCAGGAATTCACGAAGCGATCCATTCCGAAATTTCATAGATGTTAATTCTCTTCGAATGCAGACTTGAGCAGAAAGACCTTTCCTTACATAAGTTTCCTCCAGGGCAATATACATTTCCCTTGCCGTGGTCTTATGTCTGATGGAGTTGAGAATCCGGTCATCTAGCCATTTTACGATTATGTCTCTTGCCAACAAATCTTTCCGTCGGAAATCCTTCAGTTTGGCAGCATCCTCATCTTCCGACTCCACGACTGACTTTTCAACGATATCCAGAACTCCGTGTTGTTCCAATTGAAGTTTCAATCTGAAAGACCAGTTAGAAAACCCGACTCCATTGAACTGCTTCATTCCCGGTGCCACGAGTAGCGCCGCCATTTCCGCGTACCGAACGAGAGTTATTCCGCGTTTCCGAGCAAAACTTCCGAGATTTTCCACTCAAATTTGCTCGCGCACTCCCGCAGGATAACTGGGCTCACAACCTAAAGACCAGAGTGAACACTGAGGGCTGAAGATATTAAAACACCGGATAACTCTTGACGAACAATTTTTTTAATGGCTGATCTGATTAATCACATATTAGACTGAATAAGATGGAAACCCTCCCCTACCACTACTAGGCAGTCCTACCAACTCACTATGAAGTATTGCGCCAGATTCGAACACAACAACAAAATTAAACAAACTACCTATATTAAGGAAAATAAATTATGGGTCTGTTCGGAGAGGCAGTCCGGAACCAAACCGGAACTGAAAAGGGGAGGATGTAGAGGAGAGTGGACTCCTCCGGGCTCCTTCAAACCCCTCCGAACCGTTCAGGACTGCCTCTCCGAACAGACCATATCAGTCATTTAATGCTATTTGGTTTCGAGACACCCTGTAATAGCAGTTCACCAATAACCCTTACCAACTCAAAAAATCTCAATTTTGCTGAAATAACTCGTTTTTTTTTTTTTTTTTTCATTCAAACAACTTTTTTCTCCACAAAGTAAACATAAAAAAGTGAAAACAATGCTTCCTCATTATCATTGGGAAGCTGAGCTAAAATACTTGTATGAAGAATCTTCAAATCGTACCTCCCCTTAATTTCAGTATTTTCGATATGGCATTTTTTAGCACGTGAAAATGGACACAATTTTTTAAAATTATTATTATTATTATTAAGAGAAACCCAACTTTATGATATAAAGTTGGGTTTTTCGTAATAATAATAATAATAATAATAATTTTGAAAAATTGTGTCCATTTTCACGTGCGAAAAAAATGCCATATCGAAAATACTGAAATTAAGGGGAGGTACGATTTGAAGATTTTTCTCGATTCTCTCGAAAAATTCAAGTGATAGACAATTCTTCATTAAATTCCATTAAGAGATTCTTGATGGAATTTAATGAAGAATTGTCTATCACTTAAATTTTTCGAGAGAAGAAAAATGTAGGTATCTGAACAACAAGTGTTTGGGAGTACGCAACTTGATTTTTTCATGGTTTTCATTCCGTGTTCTATGTGTGTATTCTACTTTTGGTTTATTGCTTTCAATAATGAATAGTAATTACAATTAATAAGGTTCAATAATGAACCTTCGGAATTGAGGAACTATCAAAGTGTAGCCATGAAGGAAATGAATCAATTCAAGATCAGGAAAACTGTTGATGGAAAAGCCGTTTTCTTTGCATACGGGTGATCCATTCAGAAAAACAATAAATCCTTGTTTAACAATTTGCAGCTTTTATTATAGGTAATATACGTCTTAATTGTAAATTCTGACCAGGACCGGTGTGCGAAGCAGAGGCATCCTCACCACTATTTTATTGTTTTAATTCTTAGTTTTATCAGGTTACCCCCTCCCCCCGTTGGTTGTACGTGAAAAGCATCAGAAAAAAACGTTGCTTGAAAACGTTGCAATTTTTTGTTGCATTGTTTTGTGTGTCGAAAATTTTGGAATGACCCCCAGAATGAATGAATGAATGAATGTTTTATTTGCTGTGTAACACATAGTGCATAACAATAGTCAAAATAGATAATAAACAATGGCTAACAAATTAATATAACATGTGATAATATTAGGACAGGTAACGTAGGTAAAAAAAAAAGACAGAAAAAGGGGGGAAGAAGAAAAGTAGGTAAAAAGAACCCCAAGCCACAAAAGCAGCGGAGCCCGGCAGGGGGTACCCAGCCGGGCCCAGACCCACCCACCATGGCGGCTCCCAGACCGTATACCCAAATGGGCAACGGCCAAGTCTGCAACGCAGACACTACAACGAGAGAAATCCACCAAGGAGGGCCGCCCCCGGGCCGGCCAAGACACCCCGACCAAGAACTAAGACATATCCATGTCAAAGTTAAAACTTGAATAAAGAAAAAAGTGTCTCTCTCTCTCTCCACCTCATAATTGCAGTCAGTTGCCTAATAACAATACTTTCCTGAACAATTATCAAATTACCTCTCTTACACCCTTTTTGTACAATGTTAATTCTCCGAACACTAAGAAGATGAACTTACGGAGTGGGCTGCTTTGAAAAATTCTATAGCTCTCTGCAACACGTCTTCCCTGGAGGAGATGTGGTCAAGATACATAGACGCTTCTTCAAGCAGCAGGTAGGCCTCTCTGATGGCTTCAGGACCCGCGAAATGACCTCCCTCCGCAAACTCCTCGGTCGCTCTGACGATCTTCAGCGCCTGCTCCTGAAGGTTCTGGAACCCATGAAGAAGCAAAGGGTCAATTTTACAGAATAAGCCACAATTGACATCGACTTCCTGACGAACTTTGTCCTCTTTCGTTCTACCAACGCTATACTTAGCATGAACCTCGAAGATTCACAAGCAGTAGTTGTCCTTTCAAAATCTCCACTAAAACAACAAAAAATCAATCATTCTTGCTGGTACGAGTATGAGGATGAAGAGACAGAAACCCAGACCATGAATACAAATGAATGAATTGATAAAAATATGGGGTATCGTTTGGTTTTACATATCTATGTACTGAAGCTATTAATATACGCCATTAATATGTATTAGGTATGACTCGCAGGGCACGAAAATGATATAATTTTGTCAAGAAACTATCTCTGGGCTACTTGCCCATATTTGAAGCACTCAGGTGACCTGAAATCTTGCAGCACCCACATCCATGAAACAGAATACTTTGCCTTTCAGCCAATTAATACAGATCATCAAGACCAAAATCAAGTTTATAACATCTTAAACTAAACCGTATCGGACAAGAAGTTACTTCTCCTCTGAAAACTCGTAAATTTGGAAAACGAAATTCGAACTCACATTGGTACGATGTTGCTACACGACTCATGTGTTTCAAGAAATTTGCAATATTGATGCTAAAGTAGGCCTTATTGGTAACACTTCCTTTATCTACATAAATCAGCTTTCACTCATTCCAACATAATTGTTGCTAACCGAAACTCAAAGTTTTGGGTCCGAATTTTGGAAATTAAACCAGTACGGATCAAACAATCATGCAGATGACTTGCAGAAATCTAACTCAATTACTAGTTGAGCCTACCTTGGCTTCTGGGATGATTTTCCTGTGTTCGTGAAGCAGGAGTTCGGCCGAGGCGCTGGAATCACCGAGCTGGTCTTTGCTGTTGAGGATGGCTTCAGTCCTCTCAGTCAGCAACCGCTTCAAGAGAGTGAGGTCAGCAGTGATGAGCGCCAAACCCAAGCATTCTTCCAGCTGAGCGTGAGCCATTTCCACTTTCTTCTGGATCCATCTCCGCTTCTCGTGCAGGGCCTCCATCCACCTCTCTACCTGAACTTTGGCTGCAAGGATTGTCAAGTACAAGGGCTCAAAACGGTATAAACTTATTTTATGAAATAGTTCTACAGGTTGTTTGTAATAAGGAGTTCTTTCAGGATTAGCACTGAGATACTTTAAAATCTCGATTCTCAGTTATCTGCGATGGAATGAATTAGATTACGTAGATTAACTCATGAAGAACTATTTGTGGGAATCTGGATAGTTCCTACCTATTCCATCAAGTCAGAGTGCAGCACCTACTTACTTCTCCACGCTGTAGCTTGCTGTACACGCTGTAGTGGGTGTACATTTTTTTCTAGCGATGGCTAACTAACCTTTTTTTGCATGAAACTTTGTATTCTCAAAATCATTTAGGAGTCTAAACTGTGTGCTTCTTGAGGCCTTTACAAATTGATATAAGTTTCTCTACTTTCAGGACCTTGGGGGCGTGGTCAGTATCAGGCTGGCCGTGTGGGCGCGCGGGAATCTGGATAGTTCCTATCTATTCCGCCAAGTCAGAGTGCAGCACCTACTTACTTCTCCACGCTGTAGCTTGCTGTACACGCTGTAGTGGGTGTACATTTTTTTCTAGCGATGGCTAACTAACCTTTTTTTGCATGAAACTTTGTATTCTCAAAATCATTTAGGAGTCTAAACTGTGTGCTTCTTGAGGCCTTTACAAATTGATATAAGTTTCTCTACTTTCAGGACCTCGGGGGCGTGGTCAGTATCAGGCTGGCCGTGTGAGCGCGCGGGAATCTGGATAGTTCCTATCTATTCCGCCAAGTCTGAGTGCAGCACCTACTTGGTACTTCTCCACACACTTTCCATGGAGTTTCGTATAGCATCCATGAACAACGGACAATGACAGGTAGCAAGAGAGTTCAAGAGAGAAGTGATTATTATGAACAGAATTTTCGGATGGTGGTTGATACCGAAGTATTGTGTTTGATTGCTAATTATTAAACTAATCTATTCGTTGAAGTCAGTATTGTGTTTGATTATGGAAGACCTAACATATTTGCAACCTCAAATATATAAATTTATTAACGAAGGAAATATTCTTGAATCTTCGATGATTGAGATGAACGATTGAAGAGGAAAAAGAAGTGACCTGTAGATTAGATCAGAGTAGACCCACCAAAAGAACTATATGGGTGCTCTCACAAACCCAAACTGAAGAAAGCAATGAAAGAGCAGCTCCAATCCCAGACAGGAGTGAGGAGATAAAGGAAGACTTTAGAGCACAAGGTTAATAGCAAACCTAGAATTAGCAGATGGTTGATTAGCTGCAATTTCAGGTTTTCTGATAATCTTGTTATCAACCTGATTTTTTCTTTCTTTTCCTCAGTTGAAAGACTCGAGTCCACAAACCAGGAATCCACTTGCAGAAAATGTTCTTCTAAATTAAATATAAATTAAATTTAACCTGCATATATAAAATCTCTGTCTTTTCCAAAGCTACCTCTAATTTCATAGGAAGAGCTCATTGGGATGGACCTCAGGCGAGCTGCCCCAACTAGAGCCCTCAATTTCTGAAGATGACACAAGCTCTGAATTACATCAAGCCAGTCAACTTTGGGAGTTACATTTGATCTCCAAAATAAATTTTATAACTGTTTGTTTTCTTTGCAGTATAATTAAATTACTGATATGACCCAGGGCAACTTTTCAGAATGTCCACGAGCTACAACGAAATTGAATTCAACTTACCCAACTGAGCTTGGAGTTTGATGTGTTGAGGCCTCGAGTCGAGCGTTCCCGTGTCTTCAAGGCACACCAGGATGTCCAGGAGAGCAGTTCCCTGGCGAAGAGCGCCGTTGAGGCAGGAGAGGCAGCCACGCAGGCCCTCTTTGAGATCGACCATCCTCTCTCGCATTTCCTCGATTTCAACGGGAAGCTCTGAGTCAGCGAGGATCTCCAGACACTTGCAGTGCTCGTGGAACTCCTCCGCGTTCCTTCAAAACAATAATAAATATGAGTAATAATTTCTTTGGTTAAAACTAGTGATATTTCTGCCTCCACACCTACCAAATGTTGCCAAAGATCAATAAGGTAGGTTGATTTGAAGGATCAGCGTTGGAAATGAAACAACAATAACATTGTAGGATATCAGTTTTGGCAACAATGTACTGTTGCGAACCCAACATGCAGTAGGTTGTATTTCTACAATAAAACAAATACAACCTACTGCATATTATTATGCAGATATTATCTGGTCGTCCCTACCTCGACATCGCGATACCGTTTCAACGGTCAAGGACTACCCCAGTTCTACCCTCTCCCCCGAGTATCCGAACCACAACAAAATACCCGGTGACGAGGCTGGAAAATAGCGATGGGATAAGTAAGCTGACGTCGAGCTAGAGCCTAGACCCATTCGTAACTGAAAACTCGAGCTACTCATTCAGTGAAAAACCTGTTTACCTACAGTCAAAAACCTCCGCTTTTTTTAATATACCAAAAACCACTAACTCGTCCAGCAATCTTCCAGACCAAGAAATACTCTTCGATAACCTGTTTTAACAGATTAAGTCTTAGGTATTAAGGTTCAGACCAGACTAAGTTTTTTATTATCCCCGAAGGGTCACCGAAGCTATGATATCATTTTTCTCATATTTCAAAGCCAATTTTCCTCCAACTTTAATGGGGCATGAGACAAATTTCTTGTTCTTCGATTCTCTAGGGATATCAGGAAATCACATCAAAAATTATGGAATTTAATTTGAAGATACCTGTTTATCCCTTGTCATAATATGACTTTTATGAATAGAGATAAATATTATGTTCCCGCATTTACTCTCTTTTATTTTTAGAATCTTATATTCCTATAAATTAGTGATAGAATTAATGTGGCAGTTCTTCCTTCAAGGTAGTACCACCTATGAATGTTGTTCACTCTAATTCACCCTTTGGCACTTAACCCTTAATGTCCTGAAGTATCTTACAGGAAGAAAATCTTTGGAGCGTTCTCCAACACTGTACAAATTAAGTTCTAACACGAGTTTGATTATGTTGGCTACCTTGACATCTCAAGAATCGATTGCAAAAGGTTCGATTGCTTAAACATCGATAAAAGTGATAATATTGAGATTACAACAATCCCGCCCCGAGCATGGACGCACCATCGAGAAAGGTAAGTTTCTTGGCAACGTAGCTCGTATCGTATAAATTTTTGTGATATATTTCTTCTTGGATCATAATAATATTATGATCCAAGAAGAAATATATCCTGCGTCATCTTGAGTACTTTCTACATAATATGTAGAAAGTACTCAAGATGACGCAGTATCATATTATGATACTGCGTCATCTTGAGTACTTTCTACATATTATGTAGAAAGTACTCAAGATGACGCAGGATTAACAATTTTGTCTTAGTTAGAGGGCTAACCGGTGTAAGTTCGGTTTTTCTGAGGTATCTCTTAAGATCCTCCAGGAAGGAGGGGTCCAATGGTTTCTTACAAGATACTTCAGGAGAGGGGTTCTCACATGTCTTTATTCCGACAAGATACTTCAGGAGTGGGGGTGTCATGACAATCGAAATAACTAAGGTCGATTGACCACATTCTTCACACAAAACTGGTGTTTTTGAAATGATTGTCTATCAAATCGTAATCACAATCCTCATACCTGTGAATCTTGAGCGAAAATTGACAAAATTGTCCACTAAAACCATATCTTTTATTTCTTTTTCCAGGCAAAGTTAGATAGCACGAGATAATTGAGGGAGTCAACTAAATCTTCGAAGGATTTGAACATCAAGAAGAGGAGTTACTGGAAGAGGAGGAAGATGAAAACTGTACAGGCAACCCACAAGAAAAATGGGGCTCAAGAAATTCAAACTAGTGGCTGATGAATTCCTGAAAAAATCGAGGCCCCGAAACTCCAAAACCACCAGAAGAACAAAATTCAACCTGGCGAGCTATGATAAAATCGACCACTTTCCAGCCACCAATGCTAAAGGCAAATGCCCGTATCGACACTCAGGACTTTGCCTCGAACCAAACAGGAATTTCTTCGTTCAATACCACACTGAACCACGTTTATACTTTTTATGAACCTTACCTGAGGTGTACACCTGTAGTCATATAGGGAGCAGGTGTGTTTATGATTTGAAAAATAAAACCACACTGAACCACAGCACCACAACGACGACTGATATATTTGCAACAGGAGATTGAAACGTCTTGAGTTCTCAAAGTTTTTTCATGATGGTTCCCTCGTTCATAGTTCCTAAAGTTTTTTTAATTTTATTCAAAGAAACCCACCATGTAAGAAATTGTTTTTAATTGATCTATAGATAGGTAGGTACTTGAAAACATTTGAATAATTCCCTCATTTTTAGCGATTTTTTTGAAAATTAAAGCAAGTCTTACCTAGTTTTTTGTGTCATTGATGACCGAAATGCTTCGAATTACGAACAAAATAAATTGAAACAAGGATTTCCTGAAAAGTGGGAAAATAAGGGTTAACTAGGTTTGATGCGATTCCAAGTACCTGCTTTATATTCCTCTCATCTGATATACTTTTTTTCCTTGGTCTTCTAGGTGTTCCTCGGTTTATTTCTAGTCATTTAGACGCAGTCATATTTGTATACTATCGGATTTAGCGAGGTGTGTTTTGATGGATGAGCCGAGAAACTGGTATCTACGATGTAATAATGCTCTCTAGGTAGTTTCTCTTTTCACACATTGTATATCGATACCTTAAAGCACAAAGGTGCTATGTCCAATCAGCATAATCCCTGAAAATGTCATCTATTGCATTTCCAAGTAAAATTAATCCTTTCCCAAACTAAATTTATCCTTTTCCAAACTAAATGAATCTTTTACCAAACCAAAAGAATCTTTTTCCAAAACAAATTAAACTGTTTCCAAATCAAATCAATCCTTTCGGAAAATTAGGCCGGTGAAAATTTTTGCGAATTGCGGGCGTTCTGGAAAAACGTGAGAAGAATCCGTAGAATGTGAAGAATTTATGATTCTTCTGTCCGATATCTTTGGAGTCTCCCAAAGATGAGGCTAATAAGTAGAGCTCGGAATTTGCATATTTTGCATATATTTTATCATACGGTATATCTTTATATTTGAACGTTTTGAAGGTTTCTGAAGGGTATGCGGTGATTTAAATTGAATTTGAAATAGCATATTTTTGCATATTTCGGTCATTTTGGGGATTTTTGCATTTTTTGGTAATTTTGGAGATTTTTGCATTTTTTGCAGCATATTTTACCAGTTTTTTGCGTATGCTGGATTTTTTTTAAAGTCAGTGCTGGAAGACCATACCCCATTTGATAAACCACCTGGAGACCAGGGGGATGGATCTCTGCTCTGCCGTAGGTGCTGTTTCCGACCTGCTCGAAAAAAGCTCCCACTGGCATGGAACAACTGGAAAAGCCGTCAAGGATAAACTTGAGGGGGTCCTATCGAAAAATCCAGGGTGGTCCATCAGTGGTTCAAATCGCGAAAATTCTCAAAGGAGAAGACAGCTCATGGGACTCTCCCTACTCTCCAAGAGATTTCCACTTTTAAATTTTTGCCTATTGTATCTTGCGATGTAGAGAGATCGTTTTCTGCATTGAAAGAAATTTTAAGTGACAGGAGACTCTGTTTTACACCTGATAATTTGGAGCGTGTAATTGTTGTCCAATAGAATATGTAGTTCATCTTTACATTTTATACCTAGTTCGTATAAATGTAGAAAAGTAAATAAAAAATGTATAACTGATTTTTTGAATTGCTTGTTTACTTTACCTGATGCTTCATAACTTTTTTCTAGGAGAAAAAAGGGCTAAAAAAATGTAATAATATGGAACATTCTTTCTTAAAATACCGAAATTCCAAAGTCGTATGCAGTTTTAAGGGCAAATGCATATTTTTCCAGTTTCCGGTGCATATTTTCGGGAAATTTACGTGCATATTTTCCGAGCTCTACTAATAAGTACCTATTCCTCCCTGATGAAATTTCTCTCTGATCTTCGCTAGCTACTGCTTTTTCTTTGAAAATTGTCACGAATTTATTGGATAAATATTGCTCTGGTATTTATTCATTAACCCACAGGTGTTTTGATCATCACGTGATCAAGTGCCCCGAAAAAGTTTTTTCTAATTGTCTTGCAAAAATCTTTATGTATGTCAATACAAGTATTTTGTGTCGTTTCACTATCGTCCATTATTACGTGAAGTCTTACTCTGCTAACTTCAATTGAATTTTAATAGAATTTCCAAGATGGTGATCTGATATTTACTTAGTGAGATTAGGTAGTACTTAACGGAAATATATTGTTATGTTATGGGAAAGGATTAATTTGATTTGGACAAAGTTTATTTTTTGGTTTGGAAAAAGTTTAATTTGGTTTAATCTCTTGAAATTTGTTCGAAGGAATTTCTTCTGATGGAAAATTAAGAGGTTTTATAAGAAGTTAATAACTTTGTATAGTTTTGCTCGTTACAAGGACATCACGGAACCAAAATAGTCCAGGGAGGCCTGAAACGTAAAACGCGAATGGAAATTTTGATTTTGGAGAACATTTTTTTCAACCTAGGAATGTGAAAACAAGGCTTTTGCTACCTTAGTAGACTCGGAAAGAAATCTCATGAAAATTAATAAGGTAACCGAAATCAGACTAGTAAGTTGAGGAGGAACAGGTACGGTACGGGTTAGCATTCATCAACTGAAAGAACACTTCTAGCAACACTTTTAGCAACCTTATGAACACTTTTAGCAAATTTTCGAGAGAAAAAAATTGAGCAATTGCAGGGGCATTTTAAATTGTAATACCAAATATGTAAGAAGAAAAAATTACATATAAATCTATAATTGAAATATTATTGTTATTATAGTTGAGAAAATTTTCTACATTTGGAACATCCATAATTGAAAAATACTACTAAAATCGTACTTAAACTTTTCTCTCTCAGACTGCCGGAACTTCCCACAAAATGTTCGGTTCAGGCTTTTTCTTGTTTTTTTTTTCGGAGAAAAAAGAAATTCCCTGAGTATTCCAGGTTTTCCTGGTTTTCCAGGTCGCTGGACACCCTGTATTATCAAATTGATGTTCTTACATTGGTACTTAGGTTTCATGATTAGTGGGATGCTGGTTCCAGGACTCACTTGTGATACGAGAGGTTCAGGTCCAGTATTTTAGCCCTTTCTTCCAGATGTTTGTTCACGTTTTCCCAAACGGCTGCCAGCGAGTCGCTCATCGCGTTGTAAACTTTAGGGCTCGTGTTTTGATTGGCCATCACGCTCTCCGCTTGGTCTCCCAGCTCCGCCACCGGACTTTTCTTGCTCTGCGAACCAAATTCAAAGATAAAAAATCCATCCTCTAAGGACCAAGAAATCCCGATTTTCAAAAGTTGCAGTGCAAACATTTGAACTACTTTTCTATAAACAAACGAGAGCCGCATTGGCCATCAAATTGTATGGTACTAATAATGTAAAATCCATCTTTTTGAAGTAAGTACTTAAATACTGTTCCTTTACAGAGATCAGAATCTCCATTATTATCCCTGAAATCTTTTATTATATTTCCTTAAATTTCCGAGGTACCAGTTTGATCACAATTGTACTCATATCAACCCCACATAAAATTCCGTTTGTCGTTAGACAGTTTGACTGTTTTATTTATAAATGCGAAACAATTAAGACCTTTAGGTCCTCTCCTAAAATATATCACAAGGAATAAACATGAAAACTTTAATAAAATTAAGTCAGACTTCTTATAATTATACAAAATAACGAGTGCATAGTTGTGCGGAGAAATGTGGGTTTAACCTAATAATCTAAATTCAATGTAAAATAGGAGAAAAACAGTAACTTGTGAAAAGTGGGTAGTAAATAGTAGACTAACTTTAATTAATTGACTATTCTTTAAAAAATACCTACTGAACAGTTTAGTCTTAAATTGTCTTGTCAGAGTTGTAGATACCAAATGAATCTTAATTTTCATTGTACAGTTTTACTGCTGGACTGTGAAAGGACCTAGCAAAAGCTTCGGTCCTGTATTTATTCTGAGGATAAATAGATAGTAGGGGTGAGTCGGTCCAGATATTTCCCTGGAACGGTTCCAACTGTTACAGTGACAAAGATGTAACCGTTCCAAATTACCGGTACAGGCGGTCAAATCCCACTCACATGACATGGATGAAGCAGGCAGTCAAATCCCTATCGTCCTTCTTCCATGCTTATGATCTCAACTTGCAAAACAATAGCATCATTTTTCCTTGAAAATTCGCTAAAAGGAAGGAATTAGAACCAGTGTTACAAAAGAGACAATTTATTATAAATTATAGTGACCAAACAATTCAAGGAAAGAATAATGACTCCTACAAGGGACTCCCCCCTCTCGTTATTGCCTATCACGGAATTCCTTGGCAACCTAATTAGAGCATCCATCCATCCATCCAAGAATAATGACGTTGCAGTTTAAGAACTTAACATGACAATAATAAATTAATAATACTGGAGACAACTCCCAAGCTAACCAGTCCAGACGATCACTTCCCGCTCAAGAGCCATTCCATGATACTATTATATTCTCAGTCCATGGAAGTAGTAAGGGCGCTTCCAGGTACAACATGGAACAGAACTGAGAACAAGATCCATGCTTACCAGTCCAAAACCCTTCCGGTCCAGAGCCATTTCGAGATATCTAATCGGTCCGGTTCCATCCTTACCGGTCCAGAGTCAAGATATCTTATCGGTCCGTGGAACTGGACCGGTAAGGGTCGAGTTTTTGTCACTGCGTGGAACCGTTCCAAGTTGCTACTCGGTTCCACAGTCCCGGTACAGCTGTACCGACACACCTCTAATAGATAGGTATCCTGTATTACTGCAGAGGTATTCAGGACTTTCAAATATCAGGATTTTAAACAGCATAATACCAATTCTATATTCTCTCCTTTCATTTATTTTTATCCAACTCGCTTTTCGAAAACAGAGTGTAACGTGCTCGTGCATTGGGAAATTATAAATAAATCGCATATAAGCGTTTTGCGCTCACTGCAGCCTTTGAAGACTTTCTCCTGATAAATTACAGCAAGCAATATCAGCATAACCTGATTGGATATAGTAAGGCCTGAACTAAATTCATTTTTACTTTTTGGGGTAAATGGTATACTAGCCATCTGAATTGGTACAAGCCTTTAAAGACTTTATTACAAACATGGGTTACTTGTTGATTCCATTTCAGATTGTTGTCAGCAATCAGATCAAGATTCTTCACTGACTTTTCGAATGTTAATGGAGCCGATTCAACCATCACACTTTGAATAATATTGACGTTAATTTCATCTATTAGTACCTTGTTTCCTTACAATACGTATAACTTTACATTTGGTCGGATTCATTTTTAAACCATGATCATTCCACCATGTCAGTAGTCTACTGATACAGTCATTCATTATTTTTATTTCATTTTCGATGTCATTAATTCCAACCAGAATAAACAACTGCAGGTCATCTACAATGAGGAATTTCACCGAATTCTGTTTGCATTTTTCCTAAAAAGTTAATGGTGTGGGATAGATGAAAATCGGGCTGATTTCGGAAAATAAGACTCTTGTTATTTTTGGGAGACAATCAAAATTTTTGATTTCAAAACTAACTGGGAAAACGGACGTGAAGCGGGAACGCTCGCTGATTGGGCTGTTCGGATCGCCGTCTTCTCCCAGTGTTGCCCATTGGGACGACAAAATCGTGTTTTCTAAGAGAAAAGTTATCAAAGAAAAACAGGGGAAACCTAATTTTCCCCATCTTGCTTTTTCTATTTTTTTCTTCAGTTTTTCGATTTCGAACTTTACTGTTTCATGAAATTTTGCATCTGGGGACTATAGATTTCTCGATCTCAGCGCTTCAAGCGGCCATAAATGAACTATTCCAGGATGACGTCATTTTCCCGGTTTTTTTAAACATTCGTATTTTCTACACTGTTTTGTTTATTCGTAAATTAGGAATTTCGGGCTGAAAGTTTGCCTTAGGGGGTTTTTCGAGGTGCTGAATCCGATTTTGGGGTCAAAAATAGGAAATTCCGACATGGTGAAATTCCTCATTGGTATTGGCATTTTAAGAAGTTATTTGGAATTTTATTTATAAATAATATAAAAATTGATGCTGAGACAAAGAGAGAGAGAGAATTAATTGCTATTTTATATGGAGTACATTGCAAGCGTCAAAGAGAGAGAGAGAGATAAAATATATATATATATATATAAATACAAAAAAGAAGTTTTGATCCCAATTTGGCGTTCCGAAAAACTGTGGTCCCAAACTAACTTAAATGAAGATTTTGTACGATTCCATCAGCATCCTCGCGCAGAAATGTCAACGAAACATTATAGAAAGAGTCATACACTGGTTATTGCTTCAACTTCAATGGCACAGTTATCAGTTGGGAAGCCAGAAAACAACGAACTGTTGCTCAGTCAACGGCTGAAAGTGAATATATGGCCCTAACTGAAGCAGCCAAAGAAGCCCTACACCTAAAACGCCTGATAAATCACATCAAAATTGGCCAAACCACCATCAAAATTCAAACTGACTACCAAGCAGCTATAAGTTGGGCGACCGACCCTATTGTAAATGCCAAGTCGAAGCACATAGCCCTGAAAGAGCACTTCATCAGAGAAGCCATCGAGCGGAACGACTTGAAGTTGGAATACTGCCCTACGCAAGATATGATGGCTGATGTCTTCACAAAAGCACTTGCAGGACCGAAATTCTTCATCTTCCGAAGAAGATTAGGACTGAACGCAGCTGCTCGTGAGGGGGAGTCTTAGAATTCACTCGCCTCCAAAAATCTACTAATTAACAAGATGTTCGTTGTTACACAAGATGTTCAAGTTTTCCACGTAACAACGAAAAATTGACTTGCATTCCAGATTCCGTTGAATATATATCGCACGAAAAATAATTTACATTTTTCTTTTCTTTTCATACCAGCACTCTCACATTCCAATAGAAACGTTACCCAGAATGAAAAGAGAAATCTGCTTCAGCACGTACTTCATCGAAAATTGATATTAATAATTTATAACAGAGGTCTTCCATGGAGAACAACCAGTTAACTACTCCAAACTAACTACTACTACTCACTTCAACTAAGCGCAGAAGAGCCGACCTTTGGAGAACTTGGAAGTTGAGACGGTTCTATTTCCGATTCCCGCGCAATGAGAGATGACACGCTAGAGTTTACAGAAGGGTATCTCACAGCCACAATGAAGTTTTTCCCAGTTCCCTCTATAAAGTCGCTCGTGAGTGAGAGCAATTAGCCGCAGAAAGACGGCCGTAAGTTTCATGGTGTTCGTGGTATCGTGCTAGAGCAGACACCCGAGCAAAATCTACCCGGCAACGGTAAATGGATGTTACCTACTTGCATCGCGTTTTCACATTACTGTTTCATGTCAGGTTGCGAATCTAATCATAGTTTGTTCACAGCACCCTAGCAATAGTTAATTTTTCATTAAAAAAACGCTGCAAATTATTACACAGTGGTTTATTATTTATTTAAAAAAAAAAAAAAAATCGCCTGCCTCTAAAGAACACAGTTTAGCTATTGTCACTGCCTTCCAACCATATTTTCGCTTCACATTCAAATTTATTTTGAAGAAATAAACGCTTCATACTCAATTCGAATAAATAAAGAGTTATGGGTGCCTTCATTAAGACAACATTGATTGCTAGTTTCTAAGAACACAAAACTAAGCACAACTCAAAGAAACAAACAACGATCGCATTTTAGTCAGCTAAAATTTGAACGGATATTAGGCCTATTATGCGATTCAAACTCGTGTTTCTGATTTATCGCAAGTCCAACCATTCTTCTCCAAGTTCTCACGGGGAGCGAACGGTTGGGCCGATAGAGCTCTGAGTGGTCTCATTCGATTCTGAAAATTGAATTATATTTTAACTTGGTGAAAAACTATACCTTCATATGGGTTGTTTTTGATTGCAACGGTTTTTTTTTCACAACTAGAATACTGTTTTTTACAGGGGCACAACTAGACCCTAAATGGAGCCCATATACCAAATTTCGGCGGATTTCGCCCCAAAAAACCTGTTTTTTTTCGGACGGGTTTATTAATTTCGACAAATATTGAATTATCGGATTTTATAAACCTAGAAACATCCTAGAAACCTCCTGGAAACATTCTAGAAACCTAGATCATCAAATTTTGATGGGGCTTAAGACTTTTTCTAACCCGGTTTTAAATAAACAGTATTACTGAATTCATTTGTTTCATTGGTGATCAAATAAACTGGTACTAAAACGAAAAATGTAGTGGCTTTGGGTAGACCATCAAAACTGTCTATCCAGAGTAAGCTTACTCTGTACAATCAAGTCTTAAAGCCAGTTTGGGGAACGGAGAGCAGCTTTGGGGCTGTACTGCTTGATAAAATCGAGAAATCGTCTAAAGTTTTCAAAATACTGTGTTGAGAGTCAACGTAGTATTTTTGAAATGAGCGTCTCCATCATGAGCTCCAAATCGAAACAGTGAAGGAGGCCATCAAACGACAAGCGTCATTTTCATTGGCTAACATTTCATGTCAACGAGGAAGCTGCCCGTCTCCTTGACACGAGTGAAATCACCAGAAGACTTCAAAATCTCTCGACATTGTTTGCAGATGTGACAATGTAGAAGAGCTGAGAGAAGTGTCAAAGTGAACAAAACTCAGTGAAGTACCTGGTTTCGACACATAGGTAGAAGAACTTCTACCTCTATAGGTTTCAAAGTATTTTATCCAAATTTCAAAATGATATTGTTAATAATTTATTACTTAGTGCGGTAAAATTTAAAAAAAAAATAAAATAAACCAAAATTGAAGAATTTTTGCGGATGAGTGATGCTGAGCTATTGGTTGTGTAAGGTCGGAATGAACCTGGAAATACTCATATTAATAACCTGTCATGCTATCGTGACCTCAAATCTACACAAAATTTTGTCAATCCTATCTTTTTAACATTCCTAAATTCGTAACTATGGTAATCACTAGAGCTCGGACTTTGCACATTTTGCATATCTTTTATTATGCGGTATATCTTTGTATTTGAACGTTTTGAAGGTTTCTGAAGGGTATGCGGTGGTTTAAATTGAAATTAAAATTGCATATTTTTGCATATTTCGGTCATTTTGGGGATTTTTGCATATTTTAGTCATTTTGGGGATTTTTGCATATTTTGCAGCATGTTTTATCAGTTTTTGTATTCTGGATTTTTTTTAAAAGTCAGCGCTGGAAGTTGACTGTTGTGCTGTTTCCGACCTGCTCGAAAAAAGCTCCCACTGGCATGGAACAACTGGAAAAGCCGTCAAGGATAAACTCGAGGGGGTCCTATCGAAAAATCCAGGGTGGTCTTCAGTGGTTCATATTGCGAAAATTCTCAAAGGAGAAGACCGCTCATGGGACTCTCCCTACTCTCCAAAAGAGATTTCCACTTTAAAATTTTTGCCTATTGTATCTTGCGATGTAGAGAGATCGTTTTCTGCATTGAAAGAAATTTTAAGTGACAAGAGACACTGTTTTACACGTGATAATTTGGAGCGTGTAATTGTTGTCCAATATAAAATGTAGTTCATCTTTACATTTTATACCTAGTTCGTATGAATGTATAAAAGTAAATAAAAAATGTATAACTGATTTTTTGAATTGCTTTTTTACTTTACCTGATGCTTCATAACTTTTTTCTAGGAGAAAGAAGGGCTAAAAAAATGTAATAATATGGAACATCCTTTCTTAAAATTCTGAAATTCCAAAGTCGTATGCAGTATAAGGGCAAATGCATATTTTGCATATTTTTCCAGTTTCCGGTGCATATTTTCGGGAAATTTTCGTGCATATCTTCCGAGCTCTAGTAATCACTACGGAGTAGTCTCCTAACATACTTCCCTGCTCAAGTTCCAAAATTGCTCCTGCAATGGTACCTAAGAACGTCTTTTATAGCAGCTCTCTTGGCATCATCTTCATTGTCGTAAATGATGGTTTTCGGGAATCCCTCCATTCTCTCTATTTCTACAACGGTGAGTGAATGGGCCCTTAAGATTGGTGATTTAACGTTATTTCCGAACTGTATTAAAACTTGATCACCTTCCGCGATATTTGGTACTTTAGTGCAGTGCTTTTTGTCGAAATAACTCTTCATCTTCTAGCGATAAGAGTCCTGTTGGGCTTCTGACAGTTTTCTATCAACATACCGCTAGAGATACCAAATGTCGGATCTGCTGGGATGAGAGGAGGTACTACGAATAGTTTAAAATGGGGTGAACATCCTAAACCTGCTGAATGGGAACTGTTCAGGTGCTTCACCACTGCATCCAGCCTCCAGCATGAGTGAGATAGGAAGCTAGAAATTGCTTGATGTCCCGAATCTTCCTTGTCCGCTGGGTGGTACGGAGATGTTGTTTTGAGGGTTATGTTGTGATCCGTCGCAAATTTCTTAATAGCAGTTGATACAAATTGTGGGCCGTAGTCAGTTCTGCCGTAGGTGTTCTTCTCCAACGCATGGAATTAATTGGTGTGCGTGGTTCTAGTCTTGCCTGGTTTTCTAGTTACCTGAAGAAGCGTAGACAGGTCGTTTCTATTGGAAACTGTGTGGGAGAGCTTAGGAATGTAGACTACGGGGTCATACAGGGCAGCACGTTAGGTCCATCTCTATTCCTTATTTATATTAACTCTATATCCGCTGTCATTGATTTAGAAAAGATTTTTCTTTTCGCGGATGATACAGCCCTTCTCATCCGGGGCTCGAACTGGCAAGAACTGTTTTCAAGAACTCAAGCTCTTCTAAATAGAGTGAGCGGTTGGATGGTCAGCAGTTTCCTAACTGTGAATGGAAATAAAACTAAATATATGATTTTTGGAAATTTTACCACCCTCCCTCCCTCCCTTGTGTTGAAACTACACTCCGCTTGCCCTGATACCAGCCAATGCAACTGTGCGTGCTTAGAAAGCGTCTCGTCGTATAAATACTTAGGCGTAATGCTAGATACATCTCTGAGTTGGTCTGTTCACGTTGAATACCTGTACGGGAGACTTAGAAAATTTATCCCAATATTAAAAAATGTTAGAAATGCAGTCTCTAGGGAGCGATTGAGGCTGATATAATATATCAGATATAATATATCAGATATAATATATAACATATTATGTTTCTTTTGTGCAGTCTGCTCTCCAGTACGCAATTTCCATTTGGGGTAGTGCGAGTAAGACTATAATGACGAAGCTAAATAGTTTGCACAGGAGCATACTGAAGGTTATGCATGTGATGCCGATACGCCACCCATAAAATTTACTGCACGAGGAAACCAAAACATTCACGATCGAGCAACTTTTAACACAGAATGTGTTTTTGCGATGACCTACCGAAAAAAAATCGTCACGAAAAAGCGACAGAAAAAACCGTTACGCGCCTTTTATAATGATTTTCACGTGCAACCAAGCCGTTGGTAAGGAAATAGAACTCCCGCAGTGTTCATTGCACAGAAATTGTTCACCATTCGTTGGAAAGCTCTCAATTTATATAGTATTTTTCTTGTAGTTACATATTTATTTATATAACATTTATAGGGTTTTAGACCAAATTAAATGTCTAACAATTATTTATTTTATTATTGCCAAAGACTCCACATTTATTATTGTTGTTTTTTATTTAACGGATGACTAGCATCGCAAAAACACATTCTGTGTTCCTATGATTTCATACAGAGTATGGAAAAAGAAATAAACCGGGGGGTGCAGGGGGGCGGAGCCCCCCGCCGAGGCGCAAAGCGCCGAGTTTGTTAAAGAGCTTCTTCTAATTTTTCATAGAAAACCCAGTATTGCTTCCTTTTCGATGTCCCACCAGTACCCAACTAGGTTTACTCTTGAACAAAGAGTTGTAAATCCGAGACCAGCGCTAACCCTCACAACTAGAAGTCCTCATTACCTGATATATCTCATTTATAATTCCCTACCAGCTGATATGAAATTGCCAAACAGTTACTCACGTACCATGTACTAGAAACGAATATACTCTTGGCTCATTCACCAAGGTACTGAAAAGTGTGGCAACTTACTGCGTAGCACCTATTTAACGTAAGATGTTTTAAGTATTTTCATGAAATGTTTCCAGGGGTTTTATGTTAACTTTATACTATGCTAATTTTACATTATGTTAATTTTATATTAGGTTAGTGCAACAACAATTGAGAGTGTTTTTACCGAGAGCGTGCAATTACTTTTTTTGTATTAATTTCGTGAAGCGCTATCAATACTCTTGTCTGGCGACACGGGCTCTGCCTAATGCCAGACAATAATATTCAATGAAATGTAAGAGAATACTATGATTTCTCTCTCTCTCTCTCTCAGTTACAATTTTCTTGATATCTTTTATTAGGCAAAATTTTGGAGGAAATTCAAAACCGCGTCCGAGCCTCATGTCCAAGATCCTAACAAGTGGGCAGTACAGGTTCCTCTCATATACCTCCACCCTAGTGTGTATCACAATTGCTTCGAAATCGAAAATAACGAGCGCACGCGCACCACCTGGCGCCTTTTATCGTACATTACTGTCTTCCACAGCGATTAGGCAGTTGATTGCCCGGTTTCATTGGTCTACAAGCCTCCTCGGTGCCCATTGACTGTTCTGGTGGTCGGCCAGCTCTTTTCTAAGAATACTCCGGCAGAAGGGAGTATTAGAACCAGAACGAGAGAGAGCATTCGGGAACAAGCGAATCCGGAGCAATGTTTATCAAGCTGGGCCTCCTAATCGTTGGCAACGTTTCAAAAATTAAGTTTAGTACAAGTTTGCAGCCCAAAATTTTCAACATCAAAGACAGAAGCATCGTTGGTATTATTGTAAGCATTGAGTTCACATTCGTTCTGGCTGCAACCTTATTAGGTACACAACATTGTTTACGTTTCTTAATCGACTAAAAGCCTGGATAGCGGTGAACTTTTGAAGATCTTTCAAACCAAAAACCTTCATATAACTTGCCCTTCCTCGCATACTGAACAACAGGGGTACCTGTAGAGCTTCAAAGCAAAGCAATGGGCAAATGTGTATGTGAACTATATTCAATACCTTTTGTTTTTACTTTTCAAGGTTCAAAAAAAAATCTTCTCCAAAATCAAAATTACGACTCGAGTTTTACGTTTAAGACCTTCCTGAACAATTTTAGTTCCGTGTCTGTCTGTCTGTGTGTCTGTCATGAAATTCCTGCCACAGCCATAATTTTTACATTTCTCATCTGATTGCGATGAAATTTTCAGGGATTGTGGGGGGTTGGCGTGTGAACGGTCCCCTATTGAAATCATTGCTCCCAAATTGACTGCCTCTGCGCATGCGCAAAAGAATTTTAACAACTAATACACCTACGTTTTCCATCCGTTTTGGATGACATTTTCAGGGATTACTCGGATAGGGTTGTAGATGATCTGCTATGAAAATCATTACCCCCAGACAAATAGTAGCCACTTCGCATGCTCTAACGTGCATTTCCTTGTAACAGCCATAACTTCCACATTTTCCATCCGATTTCGATGATATTTTCGGGGATTTTGTGGATAGGATATAGTCCCTTATGAAAATCATTGCGCCTAGACTGTTTTCTTTTCTCACAAAATTGAAATGGCAGTAGAGCCAACTTTAGATTCAACAGCCTTTTACTTTAACTGACTTCAAGCCTTGGAATTGGACCCCTCTCGATAGAACCAACTCAAAGCGTCGTTTTTAACTGTCTTTCTCAACAATTCACGAACGGACTCAGAACGCAAATGTCAATTGCTTTTCTATACAGGTATAGAAAACTAGATCTACTGTTTGAATCAATTCAACAAAGGAAATGGCTCAGAATGAGACCTCTCTACCGAGAGAACCAACTCAAAACGCCTATTTCAACTGCTTTCTATACAATTTGATTCAATTCAACGAAGGAAATGGCTCAGAATGGGACCTCCCTCCCAAGAGAACCAACTCAAAACGCCTATTTCAACTGCTTACTAAACAATTTGATTCAATTCAAAGAAGGAAATGGCTCAGAATGGGACCTCCCTCCCAAGAAAACCATCTCAAAACGCCTGTTTCAACTGCTTACTAAACAACTTGATTCAATTCAACGAAGGAAATAGCTCAAAATGGGACCTCCCTCCCGAGAGAACCAAGTCAAAACGCCTGTTTCAACTGCTTACTAAACCATTTGATTCAATTCAACGAAGGAAATGGCTCAGAATGGGACCTCCCTCCCAAGAAAACCATCTCAAAACGCCTGTTTCAACTGCTTACTAAACAACTTGATTCAATTCAACGAAGGAAATGGCTCAAAATGGGACCTCCCTCCCAAGAGAACTAAGTCAAAACGCCTGTTTCAACTGCTTACTAAACAATTTGATTCAATTCAACGAAGGAAATGGCTCAGAATGGGACCTCCCTCCCAAGAGAACCAACTCAAAAAGCCTGTTTCAACTGCTTACTAAACAACTTGATTCAATTCAACGAAGGAAATGGCTCTGAATGGGACCTCCCTCCCGAGAGAACCACCTCAAAAAGCCTGTTTCAACTGCTTACTAAACAATTTGATTCAATTCAACGAAGGAAATGGCTGAGAATGGGACCTCCCTCCCAAGAGAACCAACTCAAAAAGCCTGTTTCAACTGCTTACTAAACAATTTGATTCAATTCAACGAAGGAAATGGCTCAGAATGGGACCTCCCTCCCGAGAGAACCACCTCAAAAAGCCTGTTTCAACTGCTTACTAAACAATTTGATTCAATTCAACGAAGGAATTGGCTGAGAATGGGACCTCCCTCCCAAGAGAACCAACTCAAAAAGCCTGTTTCAACTGCTTACTAAACAATTTGATTCAATTCAACGAAGGAAATGGCTCAGAATGGGACCTCCCTCCCAAGAGAACCAACTCAAAAAGCCTGTTTCAACTGCTTACTAAACAATTTGATTCAATTCAACGAAGGAAATGGCTCAGAATGGGACCTCCCTCCCAAGAGAACCAACTCAAAAAGCCTGTTTCAACTGCTTACTAAACAATTTGATTCAATTCAACGAATGAAATGGCTCTGAATGGGACCTCCCTCCCGAGAGAACCACCTCAAAAAGCCTGTTTCAACTGCTTACTAAACAATTTGATTCAATTCAACGAAGGAAATGGCTGAGAATGGGACCTCCCTCCCAAGAGAACCAACTCAAAAAGCCTGTTTCAACTGCTTACTAAACAATTTGATTCAATTCAACGAAGGAAATGGCTCAGAATGGGACCTCCCTCCCAAGAGAACCAAGTCAAAACGCCTGTTTCAACTGCTTACTAAACAATTCGATTCAATTCAACGAAGGAAATGGCTTATAATGAGACCTCTCTCCCGAGAGAACCACCTCAAAACGTCTATTCCAACTGCTTTCTATATTGTTTGGTTCAATTCAACGAAGGAAATGGCTCAGAATGGGACCTCCCTCCCAAGAGAACCAAGTCAAAACGCCTGTTTCAACTGCTTACTAAACAATTTGATTCATTTCAACGAAGGAAATGGCTCAGAATGGGACCTCCCTCACGAGAGAACCACCTCAAAACGTCTATTCCAACTGCTTTCTATATTGTTTGGTTCAATTCAACAAAGGAAATGGCTCAGAATGGGACCTTCCTCTCGAGAGAACCGACTCCGGACACGATTTCAACTGTTTTTACTCGAATATTTGTATAAATTCAACGAAGGAAAAGGTCTTAGAACCAGACCTCCCACTCGAGAGAATCAAATCAATACGTCGACTTGAGTTGTTTTTCTCGACTATTCGATTTAATTCAATGTATCTAATTCTGGAGTCGGCGTGGTGAGGTCACTGCGTTGGTTCTGATACCAAACCCATCTCTCTTCCAAGCGATCCGGACGTAGGATACCCACCGAACAACCGGCGCACAGAGAGTTCACTCAATTTCATTTCAATTATTTCAATAACGAACCTTAGAAATCGAACAAGAAAAGTAGTTTTCACAGTTTCTTTTGAACTCGAAGTAACAAAACGAAGTAACCACCCAATCCAAAGAGAGTAAAAGAAGTTTCCTTGGGTGATTCCATAAATTATTCTACGTTTGCAAAACTGATGAAGGCTGCGGTGGATAATTTGCCAGGTACCGATCAGAGATAACCGCAGCCAACCAGGAACGCCGGCGATTGAGGAGATGACAGGGTTTTCGTTCGCCCTAAAAGGCTCCAAGTCGAGGAAGGTGGCTGGAAGAAGGCCGTATGGCGTCGTAGCATTTAAAGAGCTCAATTATTCAAAACGATGAGCATGATGTGTTATTGTCCGGAATGATCCGCTCGTGTGTGCCTCCCATGTATAATAAATTCTTAGTAGCTGTGGAATGAGAAGCTTCGATAGTGAGGCGTTGTGAAACTGCCCTGTTTGTCAAAGATAACACATTTTTGTGAGGTGAGAGTTGTTTGCTGTAAAATTTAGACGTTTAAGCAATGTCTTCCAAGTTAGATGGACAATTTAATTCTCACATTAGAGGAACACAGACACAATATTTTGCTGAGATCAAGCGATATAGTGTTGTATGTTTTGCTCCCTCGCCATTCAAGAGAGAAAAGGGTGCGGAGGACCCAAAAAATGGGGTTTAAAATGTTTACTTAGGGCTTTTTGAACAATTTTGGTTCGTTGTTAATCAGTTTGTCATTCTGATTAACTCATACGAGATCAAGGATGAGGACAGAAATAACGACCTCTCATGCTTGAATCTTCTGTACTTGGGAAGTCCAATTTAGGTCTTTGGCCATCTTAGTGCAACATACGAGAGAAATCCCTGCGGAACTGAAGAGCGATACGAGGTCTTTCAAAATAGAACATGCAAGCAAGAGCAGTCGTCATTTCTCATTCCATCCTAATAATCAGCTTTTGCAACATCAGGCAGACGCATCAATATAATGAAATTTGAAGTAAATGTGCGGGTTAGACTCAAGATTGAACCCTATGAGTTTCAGGCGTGTGCGTAGATTGCCGTTCCTGATCAATTTTGATGAATGCAGGGTGCGGGGATATCCATAGTGGAGAAGTAGATAGGTAACTTTGAACAACTTTGAACTACCACATAATATGTGGTACTATATTATAGTGGTAGCCATTACTTTGTAGTTACAGCTGGGTGAGGGGAGAAAAACTTAACTTAGGTTAAGTTTTCCACTGGCAATTTTAAATAATACCCCTTCCTCGGTTTTCAATCATAGTGCCAAAGAACAATTCCCAAGCAGGGAGCTCTGGTGACCCAATTGCACCATATAAGGATGACCACATCTACAACATGCAAAAAATGCACAAGGAAAATACCAAAAAATTTTGGAATGAAGAATAAGGCCCAAGAGAAGAATCTCAAATTTCCCACCCCTAAGCAGCAAATTCGCTAGCCCCTATGACAAATGGAAATTCAGCCGAATGATTATTACCATGTATAACCAAGGGAAAAGTGAACCCCCATCCAATAGACAGTTAAGCTCCTGATGATGCCTACCCGGCGAAAGTACTCGAGTAAACTATAAAACGAGGACCAGCCTTCTTAATCCTCCCCTTGTCGCAACTGCGATATGGTTTCTAAATTATTCCTAAATTTGTTTGACTACTTCAGTATTTCACTATCCAAATTCACATGGTTTCGGTAAATTTCAGGTACATGTGTTAAGAAAAATAAAGTCAATTGTGTCTGAAAACTTCAACGAGAATTTTCCTTGATATTATTATTGTAAAACTAAGATAGAAATGACGATATTCGGAGGAAAGAAGATCCACGGAGAAAGAATAATTGAGTTACAACACCCCTCACCCAGCTGTAACTTTGAACTAAGGAACCATTGTTTCAATAAAATCAAGTTTGCTGAAGAAAGACCAGTCTTTAAATACCATCCATAGACTGACCAGCCTATTCATTCAAAATGTCATCATCTCATCATATATTCGATCAGAAATATCCTAAAGCTGCGCCGAAGGTCTGTTTTCTGTCGATTCCAATGACATCTTCCTCACTCATCCAGTAGGCTAAGTTAAAAATTCGCGTTTCAAGTTCAACGAAAGTAAAGGGGGCTACTTTCGCGTGACGCCAATGAATGCGGAAGGTGAAGGTGGGGTTACCTTGATTTTGTGAATCACGTCCGCGTGGGCCTTCCTCCACTCCGCCGCCTCTTCGAGTGTGTCCGCCAGTTGAGTCAGGCAGGGGTTCACGTCCACCACCTTCAGCTCCAGGCTGTCCTTGCTCTGTAACGACAAAAATTACACATGAGTTATCGTAAAACAAGTACTTGTGAACAAGATATTTACTAATGGTTTCGATTGAATTTACCTTAAGTGCTTCGGGTTATTTCTGCAACCCCGGTGAATAAGTGGTCAAGTCAAATTTGCCCATTTTACAGGGGAGCATTATTAAAATTTGAACCTTCACCTAAAATCCGGATTTTGTCGTAGAAGGTTGAAATTTGGAATGAATGATGTAGTCATTTATTCCAAATTTCAACCTTCTACGACAAAATCCGGATTTTAGGTGAAGGTTCAAATTTTAATAATGCTCCCCTGTAAAATGGGCAAATTTGACTTGACCACTTATTCACAGGGGTCGCAGATTTAAGATGCACATTTAGGAGGTTTGTTCCAAATTGCATCGGTGGAACGTGATGACTTTCCCAGAGCTATTTCAGAGACTAGTCACTAAGATTACAGCAGAAATTGAGAGTTTCATCAAGCTGGGAATCTCTCCCAACAAGCTCTTCGTGCTATTGAAATACTGAAATTGTTGAAGTTCGCCCGTAGTAGCAAGGTAATTAGTATTAGCCCTGCACCCTTCAATTCTAAATAGCAATAGTTTGTTCACCTTTATTGCTGAATTTCAACTGAAGCCCGATTTGTGAATGACTTTTCTTCACAAGAAGAAACACTGAACCACGAAAACACCAGAGTGGATGTAGACAGAGGAGGATTCGGTCGGCACGACATGACTACAATTTTGGTTTATTATTTTCAATAATGAACCTTTGGAATCGACCAAGAAAAAAAATATATTAACACCCCCTCAAAATTTGATGGTTTACGTTTCAAGGTACGTAGAATCCAAAAATCGAATAAAAATTTGGCCGTCCGTCCGCCGTACGCGGCACTTTTGCCACTTAGCATTGACCGATTTTGATGAAATTTGGTATGTAGGCTCCATTTGAGGTCTAGTTGTGCCCCGAAGATTTTGGTTGATGTAGGTTACGTCTAAGGGTTCCTAAATGAATTTTCAAATTTTGAAAACGCCCTAACTCAAAAAATTTTGATATAAAGGTATTGTTTTTCCTTCAATTCAAGATTCTATAGAATTTTTAAAATTTTTTGATACCACCCGGAGCTTTGTAGGACAAACCGTTCGCTCTCTACGAGAATTTAAGATTTGGACGTACGATAAATCAGAAACACGAGTGTGAATCGCCAAAGAGGCCTAATCTCCGTTCAAATTATAGCTGACCGAAATACGATCGATGTTTTTCTTCATGTTGGATGGTTGGTGGCTTTGTAGACGAGTGATCTATAGAAAAATAATAAACCATTGTGTAATAATTTGCAGCGTTTTTTAGGTTTTTTTCTTTCAACACTTTGTACTCGTACACTCGGAATGTTTCTTGGGAGACATCAATCCTTTTCGTAATGATTTGTTGTCTTTAACCCAGCTGACTTTACGTCCTCCAATCACTTTTAGTGGTTCTCGAGAGGCTTACAATGAGCTCTATGGCTTTCACAGCTGATCTGACATTTCTACCACTTCCTGTGGTCTCCAAGACGATTTACTCACCAAATTCAGCTCGATTGACACGAAACTCAAGTGACATTTACGATATCCTTCCTACAACATAGGGGTGTGTCGGTCCAGGCATTTCCCTGGAACGGTTCCAACGGTTACGGTGACAAAGATGTAACCGTTCCAAATTACCGGTACAGTTCCATTACCGATACAGGCGATCAAATCCCACTCACATGGCATGGATGAAGCAGGCAGTCAAATCCCTATCGTCCTTCTTCCATGCTTATGATCTCAACTTGCAATACAATAGCATCATTTTCCTTGACAATTCGCTAAAAGGAAGGAACTTGAACAAGTGTTACAAAAGAGGCAATTTACTATAACTTATAGTTACCAAACAATTCAAGGAAAGAATTATGACGTTGCAGTTTAAGAACTTAACATGACAATAATAAATTAATAAAACTGGAGACAACTTCCATGCTAACCTGTCCAGAAGATAACTTCCCGCTCAAGAGCCATTCCATGAACCATTCTCAGTCCATGGAAGTAGTAAGGGCGCTTCCAGGTACAACATGGAACAGAACTGAGAACAAGATCCATGCTTACCAGTCCAAAACCCTTCCCAGTCCAGAGCCATTGAACCATTCTCTGTGATATCTTATCGGTCCGGTTACATCCTTACCGGTCCAGTTCCATCCTCACCAATCAGAATGATCAGATTGATGAGATGATTGATCAGATCATTCTGATTGGTGAGGATGGAACTGGACCGATAGAAAAGATTCTCTTCCCGGTCCAGAGCCATCTAAAGATATCTTATCAGTCCGTGGAACTGGACCGGTAAGGGTCGAGTTTTTGTCACTGCGTGGAACCGTTCCAACCTGATACTCGGTTCCACAGTCCCGGTACAGCTGTACCGACACACCTCTACTACAACAGTGGACGACAAAATGGCCAGAAGTTATCCTGCTAGGTAGAAATTAAAGGATCTCCAAATTCTGTTTAGGTCGCTCTCTTAGTGCATACGAATTCCTGTGGTTCTCAAATGACGACTATGTATTTTCTTTCTTCTATAGGGAAGACGTAGCGGCATCTTGAAATGAAATGCCGAGGCAGAATTCAAGGAAGCGTGAAATTTTCGGGTACGACAAGGCTTGCGGCTGCTGCTGTAGTTCGGGATGGTTGGTGATATACGATACCTGACCCGAAGAGACGAATATACAGTTACAAGAGGATGTACCTACTTCTGCTACACGTCTATACCCCGCTTCAAGGGATTGCGAGCTTCTGATGCCAAGAATAGAAGTTCTTGACTTTGACGATCCAGATCGCTGATCAAACTTTCCCAAAAGTTCAGATGTACAAGTTCTAATTATTAAAATGTACTCATTCTGGTTTAGACCTCGTTTAGATGTGTGTGCTTTGTAATTTGTAGAGGATAAAACAAACAAAACCCACTCAAATAAAAACAATACTTATAACCTATTCTTATACATATACCAACTTAAAACGTACCCTAACCTACTTCACAGCGAGATTACTTCTATCACAAGAAAGATCACAAATTAACTGAATAAACACAAAAATAAACAAAGGTGGACAGAACTGAGTACTTTCATAAATATTCCCCAGACAGCAACACGTCATAAAATAAATCAACTAAAACAGAGATAATTAAATTTAGAATTAAATTTTGCTCCTTTATTCACTTCAAAGAGTTCATCAAAAGAGTAGGGAGCAAGTTCATACAAGAAAAGAGCCATCTCAAATTGAATTAATTCTTGTTACAGTCCTTAATTGATTAGGGATTACAGTATAAAATTTAATCCAACACCAACTGACAACGTTTCTCGAACAGTTTAATATGGTAAGTGGAACTTTCGGTTATGAGATGCAGTCTGATCTTTGCAGTATTACAGTAAATAAAAACAACATATTCAAGAAAATATAGCAGGTATCGTAAAAACGTTCAATCTGATGAAGGCATCTCTGAAGTCAGCTCTGTAGCTGAGTCTCGATTGCTCTTCTCTAACATTGAAAAATGATTGTAGCAGAAGACAATGGCCCCAGCAAGAAGCAGCATAGAAAGCTATGCTGAGAAATTTTTCTGACAATTTATCAGCAAGCCTCCGGAGCAGAAATGTGGAGCTATTTAAACAGTTGGACAAGCTTAACCCTTAATACCCTGAGGTATCTTTTAAGAAGTCCGATTTTTGCCTAGAACAGTTTAACCACTTTTAAAACACTAAACCAAAACTGATAGGTAGCTGTTGGCTATTTTGATACTTCAACTATCGAATGTGTAAGAAAACGAAATAAACAAAATAATTCTCGAGTTTACAGATTGTAATAGGGCCTTCGAGGTAGTATTCTGTAGTACCTTCTGCCCTCATTTCTCATCTTGTAGGCTATTAGTTGGGTTTCCTCGTCAGAGATGGCGCCACTGTCAAAGTCAACATAGATCCCTCTATGAAGTGAACTTTTCCACCTTATTCCTTGAATCTATTACTTCATGAGAAATAAAAGACACCAACATCCCACAACGATTTTAAAGACAGATTTTGCTGACTCAGGTAGCGCTTGTGTGGCCCTTCGAAAGATCATTCTTGAGCTGACAGACTGTAATAGTGCCTTTTAGGAATCTTCTGCTCAAATATTCTATAGATTTGTTAAAATACTTCTAAATTTTATGATAAAACAAATTTTTTGAACAAGCGGGAAATTAAGGGTTAAGCAGTGCTCATTCCAATCAAGTTTGGATCCACTTGAACTCTAGAATTTTAAATTGTTGAAGATTATTTTCAAATAAAGCAAGGCTTCTCAAACAAAAACAAAAAAAAAAAAAAAAAAAAATCTGAGTTTTTGTCTTATTACAGCCAAGCTATTCATCCGAAATATTATCAGCCACATCGGACTTTGCTTGGGGATATCTGGTTGTCAAGGTACTACCATCGAGATCCGTCAACTTGAAGTGTCATCCGTCAATAGTACAGAAAAGCCAGTTATGGAACCTGGGAAGTCATTTATGAAAATGAGAAAGAGAATCGATCTTAGGACCAAACCTTGAGGGAATCCAATCTCAATTACAGAGAATTACCCAGCCTGGGTACTCAATAGTGGATAATGTTACACCTATCGATATTGAGACTGTTGGGTACGATGAAACGGGATTTTATGGGAAATCGGTGAGTTTAATTACCTCTAGAGTCAAATTTGAGATGGTGGCAAGATCTAGGTATGGTTCTGCAATTTTTATTGGAGCCGAAAAACGCTAAAAACTGGAAGTTTGGAAGATTCTTCTACAACGGTCACAAACAGATCATATTAGGTATTAACATTGAAGTTGCATCAACATCCAGAGTCAACATTCGGAGAAGTGGAAAAGAAAGCCTTACTTCGATCCAACTGAAGAGATTATCCACTTTAGCAACGACTGAAATTGGTAAATCCAGTAAATACAAGTTTTGCCCCTATTCCACCAAAATTCAGTTATAATACTTATATTGCATAAATATTATCGAAGTTTTATAAACCATATCATTTTATCAGATGAAGGCGATCACTACTCTCCTGCCAGAATTTGTTTTCCCCAGTTTAAAATAAATGTTTCAAACATTCAAGAAAAATACTGCGTAATAGAAGCTCACATCATCTAGTCAGTGAGTGATTTCAGTGGTGACGTAAAACCAGCTCTAATTGCCCTTAGAAACGGGACAGCCTCATTTGTGAAGGCCTGAGATGACCAGCCGTGCGTTAGCAGATGAGGAAACAGATTGGTACCGACAGAGGAACTCGAGATCCTGGAAAGATTGAACGTTCTGAACTGGCTAGATTGAGAGTGGCGATGAGTGATGCATTACACTTAGGGTTCAAGTGTAACTCGTTTCGATGCAATTAGGAGGAAATGTTTGATGCGAGGATGCGAAGACCGCGACACATCTTGAAATGCTGAAATGGTGGGTACCTGAATGTGTTTGCTACTATCAAATACCGCATAATGCCCAATAAGTTTTAAAATAAACGTCTGCCAAGTGGGTGTGGCACATAGCTTCCTCGTCCATAACCCGACTGTATAGATGATCCGATGCATACCTAATAGTGTTAATCTCTAAACATAAGTTCCTTGTACTTAGTACCTTGCACTACACTCTTAGGGGACCATCTTCTCCCCAATCCGCATAATCTCTGAACATTGTTTGAAAATTACCACTTATTACCAAACCAATTACCTAATAAATCCATAGAGGCCAAAGAACGATCAATTCAGTTAGTAACGATGAAAATAATTATGATCCTTTTTGACATTTTATGTCTTTACTATGGCACATAAATGAAAAATCGTCACGCGGGGAGCGTTACGAGGGGAGCGTTACGCGGAAATTTCTGATGATTTTCACGTACAACCAATCGTTCCTAGGGAAAACTAACTTCCTCATTTTCCACCCCATGAACTTGTGACATGACACAGATAATATAGATCACTCGTCTGCAAACAACACGGCTTTGCCATTGTTGTCACCAACCAACTTGAAGAAAAACATCGATCGCATTTCGGTCAGCTAATATTTGAACGGAGATTAGGCCTCTTTTGCGATTCCCACTCGTGTTTCTGATTTGTCGTACGTCCAACCCTTAAATTTTCGAAGGGAACGAACGGTTTGTCCCACAGAGCTCAGGGTGGTCTCAAGAAATTCTCAACATTCTATGCTATCTTAAATTGAAGGAAAAACAATCTTTTTCCATAGCTTATTCAGATTAAAGTCAATTTTTTTTCTTAACTTTATTTCAGTCGTTTTATTATGAAGTATAGGTATTAATTTATTGATAGCGTAAATGTTGAATATTAGTTATTGTTATATTTTTCTCTTATGCGTTGTTGACCTGTTTGAGAACTTATATATTATATTATGTTATTGGGCATGAATAAGCCCGTGTATACTATAAATAAATAAATAAAATGTAGAAACTATGGGTGATACAAGGATTTCACGTTTGCGCATGCGCAGTGGCTACTATCAGTCCCGGGGTGATGATTTTCATAGGGGACCATCTACACGCCAACCCGCATAATCCCTGAAAATTTCATCGAAATCGGGTGAGAATTGTAGAAGTTATGGCTGTGGGAAGGATTTCACGTTTGCGCATGCGCAGCGGCTACTATCAGTCCGGGGGTGGTGATTTTCATAGGGGACCATCTACACGCCGACCCGCATAATCCCTGAAAATTTCATTGAAATCGGGTGAGAGTTGGAGAAGTTATGGCTGTGGCAAGTATTTCATGACAGACTCACAGACAGACAGACACGGAACCAAAATTGTTCAGAAAGGTCTAAAACGTAAAACGCGAGTGGAAATTTTGATTTTGGAGAACATTTTTTTCAACCTTGAAAAGTGAAAACAAAGCTTCCGCTACCTTGGTAGACTCGGAAGCAAAATATGAGATTTTGAGTTAGTATTCGAAAAATCTGAGAAGGTACATTAAAATACTTTCTTCTCTCTCAAGCCTGGATCGAGTGATAAGAGTGAGAGACAAACAGAACGAGACATGATTGATGAGGGGTCAAGTAGAGGAACTCCGAGGCGACCGTAAGGTCAGCCTAGCAGTAAGTTTAGAATTCCAGACTCCTCGACAAGGCCTTATAAGAGTAAAAGGTGAGCCCTAGGATACAACGTGTGACACATAGTTTGTTAAATATCACGGTACAACTGGAAGTACCGCCCTCATGTTGCATCCTTCATTATTTTTTTGGTGAAACGAGAGACTGATTTTAATTTAGGTTATACCACTATAACTTACACTAATTAGAAATGCCAAGTAATTTTGGTCAATTACTTCCTCGTATTCATGATGTGAGTGCAAGTATCGATTATCAACATCGGGTCATCAACAAGATAAGAATTAACAAAGTAAGTTGAAATGAATAATTAACATCTTTCAGCCAATCATTCATGTCTGAGTGACCACCCACAATTCCTACAATAACTAGATAGAAATTAGCACTCAACCCACGCTATATATACACATTGGTAAATTACACCATAATAAAAACAGATACAATCAACCTATCTCATTTTTATTCGTTCTCCTTCAAAACTCAGATTTTCTCCGATGCGAGCGGAAAAAAAAACTTCCAAGACTCAAACGGTGCTAAATAAGGAAAAGTGGAGTGGGAGTTTTATGTTTATCGGAATCCCTCGTCAACTCCTCCAATTCCTTTCGTTGATACTTCAAAGCCTTCTCGATCGGCTCTCATCCTAATTTATTCTTGAAAAACGCTGCAAATCATTGCTCAAAGGTTTATTATTTTCTGTATAGATCACCCTTCTGAGTAGATCACTGGTTCTCCATCAATAGCACCTACCACCATCTGTATTCTCCCTTGACCTTCCCTCTCACATTTCAGCTTCCTGCGTTCAATAGGATTGAAAATGGCTTCGGAGCTCACTCAGCTGATCAGTAATCTGAAGAGTGAAGAAGATCTCCTCGAATGCTGGAGACGCCTGGAAGAGCACTTCCATTCAATAGGATTGAAAATGGCTTCGGAGCTCACTCAGCTGATCAGTGATCTGAGGAGTGAAGAAAATTTCCTCGAATGCTGGAGACGCCTGGAAGAGCACTTCCATTCAATAGGATTGAAAATGGCTTCGGAGCTCACTCAGCTGATCAGTGATCTGAAGAGTGAAGAAGCCTTTGAGCAATGATTTGCAGCGTTTTTTACCCACCAACATTTTTTTTACCCACCAACTTTTTTTTACCTACCAGCTAGGTACTACCTACCATACCATACTGGCTTCACACCCTCACAATCAAGTTTATTAGAAAGAACTAAACGCTTCACACTCGATTGGAAAAATAGAAAGCTTCGTATGGAAATTTGATTACTGGTTACGCAGAAGGCAAAACTGTATACAAATCGAAGAAATGAACAGCGATCGCATTTTAGTCCGATAAAATTTGAATGGAGATTAGACCTCTTTTGCGATTCACACTCATGATTCTGTTTTATCGAAGGAAAACCTTCAAGTACTCGTAGGGACCGAACGGTTTGTCCTACAGAGCTCCGGGTGGTCTCAAAAATTTTTAAAAATTCAATACTATTTAAAATTGGTGAAAAAACGATACCTTTATTTCGAGAGTTTTCGAGCTAGGGCACTCTTGAAAATTTCAACCCTTAATTTTCACCCCTTAGAAGTGACCTACATCAACCAAAAGCTTCGCGGCACAACTAGACCCCAAATGGAGCCCATATACCAAATTTGAACCAAATCGGTCCAGTGTTGCTAAGAAAAGTGCCGCGTACGGCGGACGGACGGAAATTTTTTTATTCGATTTTCGTATTCTACGTACCTTGAAACGTAAAACATCAAATTTTGAGGGGGGGTTAAAAATTTTTTTTTCTTGCTCGATTCCAAAGGCTTATTATTGAAAATAATAAACCAAAAAGCATCAAATTCTAATAAAAGGGCAGATTTACTTCAGAAGATTCGAATATCAAAGTGTTGAGTAACTTTTCTTGTGCAACGATGGACTTAATACAATGTACCTAAATACTCTCTGAGAGGATGAACGAATTTTCAAACGTGCTACTTTCATTAGGACATTAATCAGTGGCTTCAGGTGAGAATATTTGTCAGGCAAACACCTTGAACAGTCTTGGAGGAATAACCAATAATGAACAATTCAGCAAATTATTACACAACGGCAACGGTTTATTATTTTCCTGTATAGATCAAGCACCAGCAAAGAAAACAGCTTGCCATTGTCAGTACCTTCCAATCATGTTTTCGCTTCATAATCGAGTTTATTTAGATGAAATAAACGCACTTCATTCAAAGAAATAAAGTATTCCTTCATTAAACTTGATTACTGGTTGCTAAGGAAGCGTAACCCATGGCTTAGTATCTATGGCTCATCTTCCAATTTTCTCTGCTTTCAAGGTCACGAAACAGCTAGTCGATTGTTTTCCTTTGCTTATGCTGTTATAGTGGGGGTATAGTAATACTAGACCCCGCACTGACCCCCTGCCTGCCCGCCGATCGTCTTTTCTCATCCAAAACAGTCGCGCAAAATTCATTTTTTTGAACTGCTTGCCTTGCATCGCTAGTCCCCGCGATAGTTCACATAGCATCCACAATTGATCGTAGTTACAGATCTCTACAACTCTCGGGTGTATTGCGGGCTAGTATTCCAGAAAATTACGTACTCATTCCATTCTCCTATTTCATCTAAATTCCTTGATGAAATAGTCCCTAAATTTTATAAAAATTTTCCAAAATCGGCTAAACGTTACCCCAAAAAATGGAAATATAGGAGAATCTCAATAAAACTTGATTTTTAGTAAGGCAAACAGTGTTTGCTATGTTTGCCTGGAGGAGACGCCACTGACATTAATGTAATTGAATAGTTTTCTTTCAAACGGACTTATATCCATTTTTTACACTTTTTGTTTTTTTTAAGGATTCTGAATCTTTGGGATAAGGTCTATCACCTTATGGTTTGTATCCCGCTTTAAAAGCTTGCTAAAAATCGGGTTTGCCAACTAAAAGGCTTATATCCATCCCATTGTTTTCAATTAACACTTAAAATTTTTTATCCGGTTTTCGGATTTTACATACCTTGAAACCTAAACGTTAGAATATTTTTTCTTGCTCGATTCCGAAGGTTCATTATTGGAAATAACGCGTAAACAAATAAAAGAAAATGAAAATGAGACTTTTCTTCACACAACCAAAAACTCGTTTTTTTTTCAAAGTGGCTCATATCCATCGTTTTTCATCAAATAGGTTTATATCCTAATAAGGAATGGCCGTGTCTCCCACAAAACGCATGCCAAAATTTCGAAATTTGATCTTACAATCAAAAGTTCTATGAACAACCAATTTGGAAAATTTGGGAACCCTAGAGAACTTACTTCGCCGGAAATTAGTTTTTCTCAATTTACCATAAAACATTCCCATTGGATATAAGGTTGTTAGAAAGAAAACTCCTCTACTGATTTTTGTCAATACTGTAGATGACCACATACAACTTTCACTGACCGTCAAGTGGATTGGGTATAACTAGACTTTAAAATGTGGATTTTTAGCATGGAACATGCTTTAGCCATCACCCAACTGGGCAAAAACGTGACGAAACCGTGGAACAAAAGTAGCGCGGGATTTCGTAATGATTTTCACTCACAACCGACCCGTTTCTAGGGAAATGTATCGCCGTTAGTTTTCATCCCACGAAAATTGTTCGCCACTCGTTGAAAAGCCCTAAATTTTATGAATAAATTAGGTATATACTGCCAAAACAGCTGAAAATATGGACGAAGCTAAGACATACCTCTGACTTAAAAAAACTGTAAACAACATTCGCGGTAAAAACCAACATCGATTAGGATTATGTTGATGTTGTTGGTTGGCTTGGTTATTACGATTGAAATCAAAGGATCTTGAAATTTAGGCGAGATTTTGTTATGAACTCTGGCTTTTAGTAGTGATGTGTTCTTAGATTTCTTAATAATAGGAATACATTTGTTCTGATTGAGACTGCTTTGCAAAGTAGTGAGTCATCGTCTACTTCCACGGAAGAGCGAGTAAGTTTTTTAGTTGCGAAGTGTTCTTCGACGTTTTAGATGTTTTCGATTTCTTTATAATAAGAATACCTTTGGGACATCAAGAGGTGAATGAAATGCCGAGCAGTTTGAAAAGCAGGCCCATAAAGATCTAAATTAAAACAACGGACAACAAATTCCTAGTAAAAGGAAACAGCAAACAAACAAAACACGGCTAAAGCATGTTCCATGTTTCTTGAATTTTAGCCGAAGGCAGTCACCATTCGGGGGTCCAGGGGACTTGCTGATATTTGTATTTTAATACAAATTCGAAGTATTATTATTCGAATGTCAATGTCAATCAATTTTACCCCCAGAGAATTTAAAATTTAAAAAATCGACAAACCCTGTCAAAATCTGCCGAAAGTTGACCGAAAAAAATGCAAAAAACTTGCTTGAGGGAGAGTTTTTTAAATTTATTATCAATAGCATCATACTTATGCATTTTGCTTCCTCACTGTCGAAGATAAGAAAGCTGTGTATTATTAGCATATCGAGCAAATTGGGCCCTCCAAAATCTAAATTTCGGTTTGGTATTATTTGTCGGTCTGTCTGTATCCGACAGGTTAATAGGAATAGATATGAATGATTTTTTTCACAATAATTGTTAAAATAAATCATTCATATGGTTTCAAAACTATCAAGGTAATAAAGGGTTCAAAAGTAGTACTGAATTATTTTTTAAAAAATATATTTTTTAAAAATAATTCAGGTCTACTTTTGAACACTTTATTACCTTGGTAGTATTCAAACCATACGCGAACCGAAATCCGTATTGAAGTGAAATCGGGGTCCATATATGTACGGTACACGAAAATAACAAGCCCTTCTAAGGTAGTACAAGTTCACGTAACTTCTACATAAGAAGTGTAGAGTCATTTTATGATTGCAATCTTGCAGCCAACAACAAGTCTCAAGGCCCCCACGAATAATTATCACGCTAATTTTCGAACCATAAAACTATTAATAACTTCCAAATTAGAGCTAACGACAACCCGTAACGGGTAAGGAATACGAAGATTGTTCAGATCTCACCTGAATAGGAGGGCAAGTGGAGGTGAGGGAGCCAATTACGGACGACATAAATATTCATCCTTCATCGGACGAATTTTGTGCTCAAATCAACGTCGAAGTCATGAACGCTCTCTTGGGGACAAGATTTATCGAATTTTAATTTATGAATAAATTGAGTCACGATCGTGTTGTACACAATAATTAATCAATATTACCTGCATTTATTCAACATCGTTTGTAATACAGGTAGCGAATTTTCCCGAGCTAGATTGAATAGTTCTCGAAGGCTTCTCGTAAACCTTCTTTAAACTCGCTACCACAAAATAGACGAAAAACGCTGCAAATTATTACACAACGGTTTATTATTTTTATATAGATCACTCGTCTACAAAATCACCAACCATCCAATATGAAGAGAAAAAGAAAAAAAAAATCAAAAAAATCAAAATCACCAATCATCGATCGCATTTTGGTCGGCTCTAATTTGAACGGAGATTAGGCCTCTTTTGCGATTCACACTCGTGTTTTGATTTATATATATATATATTTCAATATAAACCCTTAAATTTTTGTAGGGAGCGAACGGTTTGTCCTACAGAGCTCCGCGTGGTCTCAAAAAATTCTAAAAATTCTATAGAATCTTAAATTGAAGGAAAAACAATACCTTTATATCGAAATTTTTTGAGTTAGGGCGTTTTCAAAATTTCAAAATTGATTTTGGAACCCTTAGAAGTGACCTACATCAACCAAAAGCTTCGGGGCACAACTAGACCCCAAATGGAGCCTACATACCAAATTTCATCAAAATCGGTCAATGCTAAGTGCCGCGTACGGCGTACGGACGGCCAAATTTTTATTCGATTTTTGGATTCTACGTACCTTGAAACGTAAACCATCAAATTTTGAGGGGGTGTTAAAATTTTTTTTTTCTTGGTCGATTCCAAAGGTTCATTATTGAAAATAATAAACCAAAAACGCTGCAAATTATTACACGATGGTTTATTATTTTTTATTTTTCTGTATAGATCACTTTTCTGCAAAGCCACCAACCATCCTACATGAAGAAAAACATCGATTGCATTTCCGTCAGCTATAATTTGAACGGAGATCAGGCCTCTCTTGCGATTCACTCTCGTTTTTCTGATTTATCGTACGTCCAAACTTTAAATTCTCGTAGTGAGCGAACGGTTTGTCCTACAGAGCTCCGGGTGGTCTCAAAAAATTCTAAAAATTCTATAGAATCTTAAATTAAAGGAAAAACAATACCTTTATATCAACATTTTTTGAGTTAGGGCGTTTTCAAAATTTCAAAATTGATTTTGGAACCCTTAGAAGTGACCTACCTCAACCAAAATCTTCGGGGCACAACTAGACCCCAGAAGGAGCCTACATACCAAATTTCATCAAAATCGGTCAATGCTAAGTGGCAAAAGTGCAGCGTACGGCGGACGGACGGCCAAATTTTTATTCGATTTTTGGATTCTACGTTTCTATCTTGAAACGTAAACCATCAAATTTTGAGGGGGTGTTAAATTTTTTCTTTTCTTGGTCGATTCCAAAGGTTTATTATTGAAAATAATAAACCAAAACGCACGAAACATCAAGGATCTGATCGTATCATTTTGCACGAAGAAATTGATGCGACAATCCGAGTCAAGGATGATCTTATAATTCAACGAAAATACAAGGACTTTTGGTTGATAGTTGAATTATTTATTTTGGTTGAAATTTAAGCGACCAGATGACGTCACTAGGAATATTTCTGGTGAATGTACTTGCCATTTGTACATTCATTGCTTGGAATTTTAGGGACGAACTCCTATTTCTGTACGGTGGGTATTTTCGGTTTTTCGAAATCTGAGATTCTCGTTTACATTTTGAACGTTGAAAATGCATTCAAATTGTTTCCAAAATATGAAAATCCACTTTATCGATGAGTTTTTGAGGAGAAGCTACATCTATCGAAAACTGCGAGAGAAACAGGTGCATCTCAAACAGCATCGATTGAGAAATTTCATATTATAATTGAGGTATTTCAGAACATTTGGACAGAAAGTGTTGGTTGCAAAATTCTCCAGAACAGCACAAATTCAGTCCAAGGCCGAAAGTACGATTTTTTATTGGCTACTCAACAAAGTCAAAAGCCTACATTTGGGACACTGAAAACGACATGTTTTCAGAAGTAGAGATTTGACTTTCACAGATGGATTCCTCAAGATGGAGACAGGTTTGGAAATGAAAACGCCTGAGGAAAAGCAGATAAAGAATGTAGAATTCTTCAAACTTGAAGGCGATAAAATCAGGGAGCAAAGAAAATATTCCAGAAACCCCAGCAGAAACTTAGTTTGAAGACGAGGACGTGAATCAAGAGCAAGGACTATATTTGGCGAAAAGTAAAATGATAAAGACGAAAATTTCCGAAATCATCAAAACCACCTTGAGGTGAGGCCCTGGACACCCAAGAATCATCCGAACAGGGTTGAAAAGGAAGACTCAAGAAGAATCTCGAAAATAGAAAAAAAACTTCCCAAAGTGAAGAAACGAGTATCTACACTGCATGCAGATACATCTGTACATGGATATGTCTTATGATGGCAATTTAAATGATGAGCTCACTCAGTGACCACTCAGGCGCCTTCAGTATTCTCCATTGACCCGCCCTCACAAATTTCAGGTTCCTGCGTTCAACAGGAGAGGAAATGGCCTAGGAGCTCACTCAGCTGATCAGTGATCATCAACTTTGATGATGTATAGAAGTATGTATCGATTGACCCTGCCTCTCAAATTTCAGCTTCCTGCGTTCAACAGCATCAGAAAAAAAACGTTGCATTGTTTTGTGTGTCGAAAATTTTGGAATGACCCCCAGAACTAAGACATATCCATGTCAAAAAAAACGCTGCAAATTATTACACAACGGTTTATTATTTTTATATAGATCACTCGTCTACAAAATCACCAACCATCCAATATGAAGAGAAAAATAAAAAAAAAAAAAAAAAAAATCAAAAAAAATCAAAATCATCAACCATTGATCGCATTTCGGTCAGCTCTAATTTGAACGGAGATTAGGCCTCTTTTGCGATTCACACTCGTGTTTGGATTTATATATATATATTTCAATATAAACCCTTAAATTTTCGTAGGGAGCGAACGGTTTGTCCTACAGAGCTCCGCGTGGTCTCAAAAAATTCTAAAAATTCTATAGAATCTTAATTTGAAGGAAAAACAATACCTTTATATCAAAATTTTTTGACTTAGGGCGTTTTCAAAACTTCAAAATTGATTTTGGAACCCTTAGGAGTGACCTACATCAACCAAAAGCTTCGGGGCACAACTAGACCCCAGAAGGAGCCTACATACCAAATTTCATCAAAATCGGTCAATGCTAAGTGGCAAAAGTGCCGCGTACGGCGTACGGCGGACGGACGGCCAAATTTTTATTCGATTTTTGGATTCTACGTACCTTGAAACGTAAACCATCAAATTTTGAGGGGGTGTTAAATTTTTTTTTTTTTTTTTCTTGGTCGATTCCAAAGGTTCATTATTGAAAATAATAAACCAAAAGTCCTTTGGAAATGGAAGGATTAACTCCTTTCTTGTTTGGGAGTGTTTTGATGTTCGTTAATAAATCAATTCCTTAACTCCAAAAATGTGTTCCTTTTCAACTGGAAATCTCCGGTATTTATGTTTTTAGGACGTCCCACAGTAAGACTTGGGCGTCCTTATGCGATCGATCTGGGGTAAAGTTGGACAACACTCAACAGAAAAAAAAAATAACCACACAGTAATCCGTTTTAGACCATTCTGAATCCAAATCCGCGAAAAAAACCATAGGTGTATGTCTGTGTGTGTGTGTGTGTGTATGTGTGTATGTGTGTATGTGTGTGTGTGTGTGACAAAATCTTGTGTCGTCTGCACAGCCCTTGGTTCTCAATCGATTTTCCTGGTTCTTTTTTTGTTCGACGCGGAAAACTATCTAGTTGTGCACTACGTCGCCGGAATTTGGAATTTTGATTTTTAAGGGGGGGAAAGGGGGGGTTAATGCTCGAAAAACGTGCGTTTTTGGGCATAATCTTGTGTCATCTGCCCAGGCCTTAGTTCTCAACCGATTTTCCTGGTTCTTTTTTTGTTCGACGCGGAAAACTATCTAGTTGTGCACTACGGCGTCGAAATTTTGAATTTTGATTTTTAAGGGGGGGAAAGGGGGGTTAATGCTTAAAAAACGTGCGTTTGCGGGGGTAATCTTGTAAAATCTGCCCAGGCCTCAATTTCCAACCGATTTGCGTGTTTCTTTTTTTTTACTCAAATAACTTTCGAGTAGTACATGATTTTACCAGAGTACCAAAATTTGCAAGGGGAGGGGACAAGTGGGGGGGATAATATTCACAAAATATCCGATTTTTCAATATTTCGGTTCCTTTACTGCTTACTAATTGTACCCAACCTTTGAAATTGAGGAAAAATTCTCATTATACCTCCGGATTTTCATGAATCATTCTCTGTGCCACCATGGAACTAATAGTGGTGCCACCATGGTGCCAGGACATGGTGCCATGATGCCATAAACCGCATATTTCGTGGGTTTTTTTTTGTGGTTCACCTTGAATACGGACGTTAACCTCGACGGACTGCCTATTAAAACTAATAGATGAAACTTCAATGTTAAGACGTATTTCCGCTTTCCAGACTGGCACCATTGGTGGTTGGTTGGTGGGGGGGGGGGGAACTCGAATTCGCATGTTGGGTATCGTAGATCATGGATTTTAAAATGCTCTTCAGATTCGAGGCTCCCACGCCGCTAGAAATGTTATGGTGGATAAGGGTGAGGTGGGGGGGGGGGGTCAGTATTTCTTGTCTAAAGTAATAAATATATTACATCGAGTGAAACAGTTTTATCGCTTACCAACTGGTTAAACTGATCTAATAATTATCCAATGGGACGTCCCCTGGAATGCATGCATTACTAAACAATATGTTTCTTTACCAAATGATGATAAGTTCGTACCCAGTTCCATGACTCCATTCTTGTTTTGGGGTGGTTTTGATGTTCGTTGAATACATCTAAATTTCCTCAACGCCAAAAATGTGTTCCTTTTCAACTGGAAATCACCGGTTTTCAAGTTTTTCTTTACCAGTTGATGATAAAAAATTCAACCATTGACCAGTGTAGCTGTTCGCCTAACGGTGCCCATTCATATCGAAAATGATTCCCTCGGCTTTTGATTCACTTCCTTTCGTCGACTAGAAAATATGAGGAAATGACGATTCCCACAAATCTTCGGGAGGAACAATGAGGGAGAGGCGAGGAATTTCCTTTGGTCTGATCGCTGACCGCTCAGACGGCCGTTTTCCACGCTGCAGACCCCGTTACCTGAATATTCATGGGCCTTTCAGTCTATCAACCAGACTGCTATAGAGTTGTCAAGTCCACAATTTTGACAGTCGGACATAAACATTTCGGAATAGACTAGACGGAGCCAAAATGAATGACGACAAATGTCTTTCCAAATTAAAAATTTTTCAAATCATCAGATACAAGGGGATTAATTGAATTTTGTTTATTATTTTCAATAATGAACCACTGGAATCGAACAAGTGAAAAAAAATTTTAACCCTCCTCAAAATTTGATGGTTTACTTTTCAAAGTATGTAGAATCTAACGTACGCAGCACTTCTCTCAACCATGGACCGATTTTGTTGAAATTAGGTAAATGGGCTCCATTTGGAGTCTAGTTGTGCGAAAACTCTCGAAATAAAGGTATTGTTTTTTCACCAATTTGAAATAGTATTGAATTTTTAGAATCGATTGAGACCACAGAGACTTGTGCTTGAAGTTTTTGAAGGGCACATTGTACTCGTACATCCTCCTGCTCTATCATACCACTCCATCAATTTGATCCTCAAAGTGTACATTCCTAAATTTACTAACCTACTTATTTGTAATTAACGTAACTAAAATATTTGACATAGTGCGCCAATCTCACGTGTCAACATTCGGCACTCAGCCAAATTTAATAGACTGGTTGTTATTTTTCACTATTTTTATTCGAATCATTTCATCTGCTGTAAAAATGCTGTAAAAACTTACATGTAAAAACCTCAAACGAGCACCGATCGACCGAACCATTACAAACAGAGTCATCGCAATATGGGGTTTCATCTTCAAATTCCCATTTTCCAATAGCTAATTTTCCACCAATGGTTAAATTTCTGAGATTAGTTATTTTAGATAAGATACAAGAATTTGCAGATGCATAGACAGACTAATAAATCGTCCATATACCTGGTAAACCATGTAAGTCTGTATTCTTTCGAAAATAAGGTTTTGAGCATTTCAGGTAAATCAGGGTCTCTTGATCCATTTAGTGAAGCCGTTTTCCAATCTGAAGAATAGTTTTTAATCCAGAAAGCATTAAAAAAACGTGTAAGTCGGTTACCTCTTTTTTCGCCGGAAAACCATGTAAGTCCTGTGTGTGCCTTCATAAAAGTGAGCAGCTCACGCTGATGGCAAGTTTCCATCAAAGATAATAAATTTTTTTCTCATGTAAAAGTTTACAAAATTCATAAATTTGCGTTCGGAGAAAGTGATCATAAATAGAAACCTTTTTATAAGTCTCAATTTCAGCAATAAATTCCACTCCTTGTGTTCTGCAGACACGTGATTTTCCACACTGTGGCCAACCTTAAGATCACGACCTAGCTACGTGTTTTTTTTTACCTACCTACCTAAGATCACGTGTTTTTCCGCATTGTTTCTAAATTATTTTTACATTATTTAGGAGGATAATTTTAGATGAATTTATTGATTTTGTTGGCTGTTTGACCTATCTGTAATGCTGATGTTAGAAAGAACAAAAAGAGATTAGTAGTGTGCTATTGGTCTGCTTATGTTTTACAGGGAACTCCATAAAATTAATTATACAAGAGATAATAATGAGATAATAATTATGGAAATCCAGTTCTGACCAATCCCTAATCCATCCTCAATCCACCCCTAGTCCATCTATAACCCATCCCCAGCTCATCCCTAACCCAGCCTTGACCTATCCCATCCCTAACCCATCCTCAACCCATATCCAGTTCATCTCTAACTCATCCCTAGCTCATCCTCAACATATCCCTAACCCCTAACCCATACCTAACTCATCCCTTGTTTTAATAAAACAAAAGTGCTTAACACTTCACATTAAATGCATACCTACCTAGTTACGGTTGTGATAGGTAAAGTGTTTGTAATAGGTAACTAGGCAAGATACCAGTCCACTAGTTATTATTGTTTGTGAGTTGTCAAGAGTAACGCAATAAAAGATCATTCTGTAATTTGACGTACAAGAATCCGGTGGTTTTCATTCCGTAATAATATAATTCTTGGAGTACTTCAGTGGCGACGATGGGTAAAGGACGGAAAAATACGAGGGCGAGTAGAAAGGAGAAGAGTGAAGAAAGAACAGACGCAGGGAGCAGCTCGGAAGATGGTGGCGAGTACAGACGGGTTGAGGGACAGAACCAAATGAGAAAGGACAAGGGTAAGAGTTGTTTAAGTAAATTTAAGTTCGATCGGTTTGACCAAGAGATTGAAGAGTGGTCTTACTATGTGAAGAGGTTTGAAATCGCCTTAAGTAGGCAGGAAATCGTGGAACAGCAGGATCGAGCCAAAATTTTGCTGTCATCCATAGGTCCGGAACCGTTTCGAGTAGTTGTTGATAGTTTCTCGCCACAGGATATTGAAACCGTGGATTACGATGAATTGAAGCGAGTTTTGATGGGGTATTACGGCAAAGAAACGTGTGTGTTCGCGGAGAGGCGCGCATTTGCTTTAAGATGGAGAAGAGCGGAGGAAAGTGTTGCCCAATATATATTGCAGTTGAAGACGCTGGCAAAAACATGTGAATTCGGAGTCTCGTTGGAAGAACGGTTGCAGGAGCAGTTGATTTTGGGCATAAATGAATCAACTTGGCAAGAGGAGCTGATAAAGATCCATCAAAACATAGAGGCAACGTTCCAAGAGGTGGAGAAAACGACACTACTCCTAGAAAAAGCCACAACCCAGCAAAAACGTCTCAAGGAGTTAGCCACTCCACACCAAGAGTGTTTACATACAAATAGACTACATAGGAAGAATGAGCGGGTCCTACCTAACGGAAAACAATGCCGGAGTTGTGGGTTTGATCATATGGCAAGTGCCAAGTGTCCAGCAGAGGGGGTGATTTGTTACCACTGTGATGAGCGAAACCATTTTGCTAGAATGTGCCGGCCAGTAAAACAGAGAAAGAAAGAAAGGAATATGCGTATGCTAAGAGGAGATGAGAGTTGTAGCTCAGCTGGGTCTAGTATAACTTCTTCAAGCCAAATTAGACAGATAGGCTTGGAAGGGAGCAAAGCATTACTAGACATTTCAATAAATGGGGTTGAAATTGAGATGCTTTATGATCCCGGGACGTCCCAGACAGTGGTTAATAGAACGGTATGGAAGAAAATAGGATCCCCTGCTCTATCTCCAATAGCAGATCTGAGAGCGTATACTAATGTGCGCGTGGAAACATTGGGTACCACCAGAGTCAAGGTCAACGCATTTGGCCAGGAGAAAACCTTATCGTTGTGCGTGGTTAAAACGCATGATACTCCGTTGTTCGGATTTGATTGGGCTCTGGCGTTTGGGATTCCCATGCCAAAAGGTGCACGCATTTGTAGAGTGGGTCAAACTGAGGATTCGAGGAAGAGCAATGTAAGCAGCTCATACTACCACAAGAAGTCTAGCCCAAATGGTATTAGCCTGACAAATTCGCACCAGACTAGATCGTCTCAACCGGATTTGCAAATGAAAATTCAGAGTGCCAAGAACCAACAGGCCAGAAGAACGAAAGAGCGTTCACTTCGCGAATTTGCGGAGGGCGAAGAAGTGTGGGTAAAGATGACTACAGAAAAGGAACCGGTGGCGGGGTGGTCCTCAAGAAAACAGGACTCTAGTCGAACAACGTCGAAATCGATGGGCTGCAACATCGCCGTCATGCCGAAGAACTGAGGAAGAAGACTTCTTACGATCTTGATTGAGGGGGGGAGATATGTAATAGGTAACTAGGCAAGATACCAGTCCACTAGTTATTATTGTTTGTGAGTTGTCAAGAGTAACGCAATAAAAGATCATTCTGTAATTTGACGTACAAGAATCCGGTGGTTTTCATTCCGTAATAATATAATTCTTGGAGTACTTCAGTGTTCCTATAAGTAATGGTTGTAATTTAAGAAATGGTAATTGAGGAATTGGTAGTATATTGAATAATTTATTGCTCAACTCTAGTAATATTAAGACTGAAGACTGTCGTTTTGACTCAAGGAGCCTTAACCCTTAATTTCCCACTTGTTCAAAAATTGTATTTTAGGATGTTTTTCAAGATTTTTGTGTATTTTGGCCAACCAATGCCATAGAATTGCTAGTTTTTATCGGAATTTATGTGAAGTTTCTTAATTTGATGAAAACTGAAGAATATTTTCTGGAAGGGGGGGGGGGGTTGGCTATCGTTATTTTAAAAATATATACTTAGAAGACATTCTATCCAAATATGACTGGACGGAACCAGCAGCTTTTTATCCTGAAACAAATAAATAAAAACTAAAATGACAAATAAACTAAAATTGTTAGCCCAATAAGACCTCCCCCTTCAGTAGTATCTTCAGATCAGACCAACCTCTACCATGAACTGGGGGACAGTGAAGATCAGGTTCATGAATTAGTTCGGATATATAACAACTATTCTGACAGATTTAATTTTAAATCTTGTAGAAAAACAACCCGAGATGTTGATGAAGTAAGAGTTGTGGCTGGAAGCATCCAAGAATAGCGGAAAATTTCGATTTGTCAATGGTGTCTTCTTGGATATCCTAAGAGTCAGAGGGTCGGATGGTGTATTGTACAAACATTAGATGAAGTATCAAGGTAGCCACAAGAATATCGGTTTTGTCTTAAACATGGTTGAACAGTGTTGTAGAATGTTTTAAAAATCGGACTTCCGAAAAGATACTTCAGGACATTAAGGGTTAAAGTTGGACTGTGTATTAGTCAACGCCTATGAATTTTCATTTAAATATTTTCCTTTTGCATCGATTTGGGTATTTTGTGTTGAAACCTGGAGAAAAAATTGTATAATATTCCTAATAATAAAATAACCCAAGTTGGGTATATTTTCATAAAAATCAAATTGAAAACCATGTAAGTCGGGTGTCTAAAGCTGGGTAAAAGAATGTAAGTCCATTTTTTCGTTCGCTGAAGTAAATTTTGATGAAATTAGTCTCAGGCTCTTTGAAATACTACTGTTACTACCAATTTTATGGAATGGAACGAAAAAACTTATTGCATATGGAATGAAAACTTAATGATTCAGTTTTTAGTGTCCCCTGTAAAATTTGATAAACTCGACTTACACGGTTTACCAGGTATATGGACGAAATATGAAGGGATCGATACAGAATTGATGTTGCTATGTAATGCGATGTGAAATGTTGATTTTGAGGCAGTTTTTGATTTGTAATAAACGAAGGTGGGCAAGTTTTGAATCGTGCAGCACGTAAAAAAAGTAGATCCTCCATTTATTACTTGCTCTCCTGGGCTCTCTTAACGATTTTGATTTCTTATCCACTGTGGTCAATTCCTGTCTAGGGTATAACTATTCAAAATCATGGTTATATTTTGGTGAGATACTCATGGAGAAGGAGAATATTTGCGTACAAATACGATTTTCCTTTTGGTTTATTATTTTCAATAATAAGCCTTAGGAATCGAGCAAGAAAAAAAAATTTTAACCCCCCCTCAAAATTTGATGTTTTACGTTTCAAGGTACGTAGAATACGAAAATCGAATAAAAAAATGTCCGTCCGTCCGCCGTACGCGGCACTTTTCTTAGCAACACTGGACCGATTTGGTTCAAATTTGGTATATGGGCTCCATTTGGGGTCTAGTTGTGCCGCGAAGCTTTTGGTTGATGTAGGTCACTTCTAAGGGGTGAAAATTAAGGGTTGAAATTTTCAAGAGTGCCCTAGCTCGAAAACTCTCGAAATGAAGTTATCGTTTTTTCACCAATTTTAAATAGTATTGAATTTTAAAAAATTTTTGAGACCACCCGGAGCTCTGTAGGACAAACCGTTCGGTCCCTACGAGTACTTGAAGGTTTTCCTTCGATAAAACAGAATCATGAGTGTGAATCGCAAAAGAGGTCTAATCTCCATTCAAATTTTATCGGACTAAAATGCGATCGCTGTTCATTTCTTCGATTTGTATACAGTTTTGCCTTCTGTGTAACCAGTAATCAAATTTTCATATGAAGCTTCCAATCGAATGTGAAGCGTTTAGTTCTTTCTAATAAACTTGATTGTGAAGGTGTGAAGCCAGTATGGTGTGGTAGGTAGTACCTAGCTGGTAGGTAAAAAAAAGTTGGTAGGTAAAAAAAATGTTGGTGGGTAAAAAACGCTGCAAATCATTGCTCAAAGGCTTCTTCACTCTTCAGATCACTGATCAGCTGAGTGAGCTCCGAAGCCATTTTCAATCCTATTGAATGGAAGTGCTCTTCCAGGCGTCTCCAGCATTCGAGGAAATCTTCTTCACTCCTCAGATCACTGATCAGCTGAGTGAGCTCCGAAGCCATTTTCAATCCTATTGAATGGAAGTGCTCTTCCAGGCGTCTTCAGCATTCGAGGAGATCTTCTTCACTCTTCAGATCACTGATCAGCTGAGTGAGCTCCGAAGTCATTTTCAATTCTATTGAACGCAGGAAGCTGAAATTTGAGAGGGAAGGTCAAGGGAGAATTAGGGAGGGTGGTAGGTGCTATTGATCGAGAACCAGTAATCTATACAGAAGGGTGATCTATACAGAAAATAATAAACCTTTGAGCAATGATTTGCAGCGTTTTTAATCAGGAATTTCTTACAATCTGATTTCACTCGGATTCGGGGCTGCGCTCAATATGGTTAGGTACCTATTGGTTTCATCACGAAAAGAAAAAAAGATGCGGTACACGTTGAAAAGTGAAAAATCAATAATATAACTGGGAACAACTCCTTGATTGTGTAGATATTTGTCAAATTACAAAACCATAATTATGATCGTGAAAATCATGTTTAATATTAGGAAATATATCAGTGATACTGCTCAAAATATCAGTGAAATTCTGTGTGAGGAAGCTATACCGCCCACACTTAAAGAAGTAAAGTAAAGTAAACAACCATTTCAGGTTGGTTGCCCACCCAAATCGGATGGTGTTTTGGTTTATTATTTTCAATAATAAACCTTTGGAATCGACCAAGAAAATTTTTTTTTACCCCCTCCCCCCTCAAAATACGTTTACGTTTCAAGGTACGAAGAATACGAAAATCGAATATTTTTGCTTCCTCACTACCGAAGGTAGGGAAGCTTTGTATTCGTGAAAGAAGTGAAAAAAAAAAATGTCCTCCAAAATCAAAATTTCCACTTGCTTTTTGCGTTTTAGAGCTTCCCGAACAATTTTGGTTCCGTGTCTGTCTGTCTGTCTGTCGGTCTGTCGGTCTGTCTGTGGTCAATCCTTGTCCCGGGCAAAACTATACTAACCTGTGGTCCGATTTTGATGAAATTTTCAGGGATTGTGCGGGTTAGGTCCTAGACGGTCCCCTATAAATTTCAGCACCTTCGGATCAGCTGAGTGAGCTCCAAGGCCATTTTCTCTCCTGTTGAACGCAGGAAGCTGAAATTTGAGAGGCAGGGTCAATGGAGAATGCTGAAGGTGCCTGAGTGGTCACTGATCAGCTGAGTGAGCTCCAAGGCCATTTCCTCTCCTGTTTTTCGCCAACTGATTCTATACGTCCATGTTACAATGAGTGAGGAAGCTATACTGCCCACCCAACTTGGCAGACGTTTTTTTTAAAAGCATGAAATTTGATGAAATTTGGTATATGGGCTTCATTTAGGGTCTAGATGTGCCGCGAAGCTATTGGTTGATGCCGATAACTTCTACGGGTTGAAATTTTGAAAACGCCCTAACTCAAAAAATGTCGATGTGAAGGTATTGTTTTTCCATCAATTTAAGATACTATTGAATTTTTAGAATCGAATAAGACCACCCGGAGCTCTGCAGGACCAACCGTTCGCTCCCTATGAGGCCTAATCTCCCTTCAAATTTTAGCTGACCAAATTGCGATTGCTATAGGTAGGTAGTATATGGTTAGTGGGTGGTGACAATGGCAAAGCCGAGTTCTTCGCAGACGAGTGATCTATATAAAAAATAATAAACCGTTGTATAATAATTTGCAGCGTTCATTTTGCCAGCGCCCAAAAGTAGACATAATTTAATTCTGGTGGACTATGAAGTAATAAGCCATTGACATTAGGTGATAATTCAAAACGAATGGGAATTTCAACATCTACCTACCTAATTATACTTCACAGTTGACATCTCAGGTTTTGTAGTAGGTGGAGTGCAGCTAATTTACAAAGAACGATGCCCGAGGTTTTTGTTATCAATTTTATTTCATTTCAAGAGGCTTTCTAGATTGGTGCCATATCATCTGAATTGCCAATTCAAAATCATTTCGCGATCTTTGACGCGGCATTCTCATTCTTTCATTGAGATATCAAAGGGGTAATTGCATCACCGTATCCGCTCCCATCCTTCTACAGTTACTCTCGTTTCCGGCCGAACTGTTAAACTCAACAAACGAGTCAAGTGCTGAAAGGTCCCACTATGAGGTCTCTCTCAGCCTGGAATCCAATGAATAGACTCGATCAATTTCCTAACAAGTGAGCGAATTTTTGAAGAGCTTTCAACAGTTATTTTGCTCAGTAGGTAGTGCTAGTACTTTTTTAGATGTTGTGATACTAATGTACCTAGATTCAACAGTGCATCTAGAGCTTCAAACTTGAACTACAGTATGGGGTTACCAATCTATCCACGATCAGGAAGGTAAAGATCATGATGGTAAATTATCATGATCATATCTACTTTGATTTTCAGGAGTGACCAGGTTTTCTCGTAAGTAATTATAATTTTTGTATAATAAACCTTACATAATAAACCTCCTTATCGATTATTTTAATCTTCTCATTGGGTAATTGAACCTCCTTATTGGTGTTTGACCCTTATTATTGGGTATCGAATGTTATTGATTTTTTTGACGTGATAACGTCTTATAAATTGGTTTACCGGGAGACACTTCAAGAAACTGCGTTACGCTCCGCTCACGGAGGGGGTGCAGCTCGGCGCTCCCTAAAGGCGGGCGGCCCCTCCCCTTCCCCGGCGCTCACAAAAGCGGGAGCGCCCCGCCCCCCTTCCCTGGCACTCACTCCCCCCCCCCCACCCATGGGAAATACCTACTACCTACGGGAAATACCTACTCTGTGCAACTTGACAAAGAATTTTATTTTATCCTTCTTCCTACTACACGAATGAATATTAACATTAAAATTATTTTACCACTCAAAGTCGTTGTCACGTAAAACTTTCGCCCGTATACCGACTTTACAGGCAACAACACAGGGTTTTTTTTTTTCCTATCGGGTAGGTATTTCAACCTCCTTATTGGAAATCTGAACTTTCTTAATGAGTATTAGAACCCTATTTGGATATTTGGAGCTCCTCACTGGATATTTGAACCTTCCAATACAGTATTTGAACCTCTTCATTGGAATTTGTAAAATAAACAGTACCTAGGTAAACATTGTTACCTAGGTAAACAGCACAAGCTACCACAGACTGAAAAAGTAGAGTACTTCAGGCGTTTTCAACAGTCTCTGAGGACACCTACTTACCTACCACCACTACTTAACCCTAGAACGGAAACAATGAGTAAATCTTACTCAACACCTTCAGTAGGTAACACTGGCAGAATTTAGGTAGGTGGCGCCCCCTTGGCTCCTGCTATGCTTCCTTCAAGATTTCAAGTCAGCTTTGATAACGCATCCAGGAGGTCAGGTGCTCCCCCTTTGTGTGGCTCAACCCTTCTCAATGGTAAGTGAGTAAAAATTACTCAACATTTCCAATACTGTAGGTCCAGAGGAGTAAATATTACTCCTCATTTCCATTAGAAGGCCCACCAAGGGTGTCATTTTTACGTAATTTTGAGTTGTTCACATATGGGAAGTTCATTTTATTATTTTCTCTTTCTATTCAAACTTGGCTGTGTTTACTTTTTGGCTTTGAGAGTGATCATGTTTTGCCTTTTCCCCGACATTTGAGTTTTTCCCTAGTTCTGAAGAAGGAACCTACCTGTTTTTTCTTTTTTTTTATTGCTTCAATGGGATACTATTTCTGATGAAAGGAGTGGAAGCTATTTATTTCATTGTTTTGCTATAAGAATGAAGTCCGAACGTGTTATTTAGGTAGGTACCTACCAACCTGTTTAGAAAACAGCAGACACCTACCTAGTCTGAGAAATAGTTAGGAAGTTACCTCCAAGTTTTTTTAAACAAATTTTGCTATGATTTGACACTCGAATTTTTGTTCATTTTTATTTTTCAATACAGAATGAGTTGCCCACATTGTTTATAAATGTTATTCGCCTAAATCCATTACCATTCAAAGAAAAAATGCGAGGAAAAAGGAGGTTTCCTACGTAGGAGTAAAACTTACTCAATGTTTCCATTGAAAGCCTTGAGAGGCATGTTTCCATTCTAGGGTTAAGTTTATCATTGTCTTGAAAAATCTTCCCATATTGGGTCTACAGTACAGCTTCCTAAAACGAATTTAATCAAAGTCGGCTGAACGATCACATCTTGGCAACCTTCTAATTATTCTTAGAAATCGGTTCAAAGATAATGAGAATAGAGTGTGCGCACGTATTTTTTCTATTTTGTTTTCTTGAAGGAAATGCCTTGAAAAGAAACAAAATTCGGCTCCCACACAAAAATGGAGCCCCCAAAAAATTACAGGTGGTAAGGAAAATTATCGGTTTAACAATCCCGCTAAACGCCATGAAAAAACGCTGGAGAATGGATGTCGCAAGGGAGCCACATCGTGAAAATCTATCTCAAATATAAAACTCCCTTTATATACCGTACGCCAAAAAATTCCCTCCCCTTAATCCCCTTATACAGCGTTACCAACCCTACAGGTTTTCCCGTAGATCTACGGGAAGGAAGGTGAAATCTACGGGTTTTTTTGTGCAAATAATGGCTGGAAACCGATTTATTGTGATTCTATTCACTAGTTTTCACCCACCTGAACTAACGACTGATGTAGTTTCAAGTTGTAAAAAATTAAATTGTGAACGAAAATTGAAAAAGGAATAAAGATGGTGAAACCATTTTGAAAAATTCAATGCTTCGTTTAAAATTCGGTAATTTGATTCTATTCACTAGACGCGTTTTTCCAAAATTTTCCATTATTTTCTGTGATTCCAACTCAAACCTCTTACGATAGGTACTCCTATTTTGTTAATTGAGACTGGGTTAGTAGGTATACGACTGAGTTGTAGGTAGGAACTTACCTAGTTCTAGGTTCAATGGCTGTTACCTCAATAAAATATTTTAAAATATTTGGAAAAGCTCTTCTCATTTTAATTCAATGATCCGAGGTGTGGCATTTTTTATAGACTATGTGTGTGTGTGTGTGTAGATTCCTACGGGATTTGAGATATAAATCTACGGTTTTAGGACTCCGACCAACGGTTTTTAACACGATCCGGTTGGTAACAGTGCCCGACGCCGACGTTCCATAGAGTGGAGACAAGTGCCGACGGTCAAACGCCCTCAACTCGTAGGTACTCGTACTTCAATACTTCATCTCGTATTATACTGCACATCTCATTCTCACTTCGAATTTGCTGTCTCGTGTCAGGCTTACTTAGGAATTGTGAAGAGAAGTTACTAAAGTACCTACGAAAGGAAATATTTCATTCCGGGATGTACCTACTGGATAATCTGATGCGGAACGAGTTATCAGTGCCCAATCAAGATTTTTTCAACTTGACATTTTGATCATATTAAAAAAACTACGATTATGATGGTGTTAGATACTGTTCACCAAAGTGTCATCGAAATTTAGTAGGTAGGTTCACAAAGATGAAAAATAGAGTACGATCTCAACACAGTTCATGTGCCGAAGTCAGTTGAAATAAGAGACAGCAAACTTCAAAAAGGCTTTAAATTCGAAACTTACCTTCTGTTTTTCTGACCACTTGTTCTAAAATCCGGATTGTCCATAATCCGTGTAACATCGATCTCTACGTCTTCTATGCACTGGAAATTCTCGCTACTTCCTTGCCTTTTTTCGTTCCGACACTCCATTACGAAATTGGTTGAATGGAAAGGACCACACAATGGCACAGAAAAGTCACAGAAATAGTTTTGAAAGCTGAAATTTGTGAGCACCGATCTCCAAAATTGATGTAGGAATGTAGAGACGAGAAACGGAAAACAACGACTGGACGTGAGCACAGAGTAATGGAGACAAGTTGGACAAAATGGACGTGAGACTTGAAATGTAAACAAAGTACCAACTTCAGCAGACGAAAAATCCCACATTTTCGGCGTGCGGATTTACCGCCCCAAGCGGTCGTTTCACCTCGAGTTCCTGCTAGAACTGAAGTAACAGGCACTTTGGCGGGAATGCAAACTGCCAAACTTTCTGAATGCAATCCCTTATTCAAGAAAACATTTTAGGTTATTATCTCTAAATAAGGTTCTAATTTTTCGGCTGCTTGTCTTGACAATATGTGTTGAGGCTCTTGAGGTTCAGTCATAATCTGACTGAACCTCAAGAGCCTCAACACACATTTTCATTCATATTCTACACATATTCAACACATATTCTTTATTCATCTGATGAATAAAGACACTTTGTTAGGCCGACGTTTCGGTATATTTATACCTGTACCATCTTAAGGGCTTGTAAACGGTGTACATACACTTCTTTTGCCTACATCAGAACTTCAAAACAGCACTTTTTAAAGTGAAAACTTATACCTACTTTTGGTTTATTATTTTCAATAATAAGCCTTTGGAATCGAGCAAGAAAAAAAAAATTTAACCCCCCCCCCCCCCCTCAAAATTTGATGTTTTACGTTTCAAGGTACGTAGAATACGAAAATCGAATAAAAAAATTTCCGTCCGTCCGCCGTACGCCGTACGCGGCACTTTTCTTAGCAACACTGGACCGATTTGGTTCAAATTTGGTATATGGGCTCCATTTGGGGTCTAGTTGTGCCGCGAAGCTTTTGGTTGATGTAGGTCACTTCTAAGGGGTGAAAATTAAGGGTTGAAATTTTCAAGAGTGCCCTAGCTCGAAAACTCTCGAAATAAAGGTATCGTTTTTTCACCAATTTTAAATAGTATTGAATTTTTAAAAATTTTTGAGACCACCCGGAGCTCTGTAGGACAAACCGTTCGGTCCCTACGAGTACTTGAAGGTTTTCCTTCGATAAAACAGAATCATGAGTGTGAATCGCAAAAGAGGTCTAATCTCCATTCAAATTTTATCGGACTAAAATGCGACCGCTGTTCATTTCTTCGATTTGTATACAGTTTTGCCTTCTGCGTAACCAGTAATCAAATTTCCATATGAAGCTTTCTATTTTTCCAATCGAGTGTGAAGCGTTTAGTTCCTTCTAATAAACTTGATTGTGAAGTTGTGAAGCCAGTATGGTGTGGTGGGTAGTACCTAGCTGGTAGGTAAAAAAAAGTTGGTAGGTAAAAAAAAAATGTTGGTGGGTAAAAAACGCTGCAAATCATTGCTCAAAGGCTTCTTCACTCTTCAGATCACTGATCAGCCGAGTGAGCTCCGAAGCCATTTTCAATCCTATTGAATGGAAGTGCTCTTCCAGGCGTCTCCAGCATTCGAGGAGATCTTCTTCACTCCTCAGATCACTGATCAGTTGAGAGAGCTCCGAAGCCATTGCTCAAAGCAAACAAAAATTTTATGTTTCGCGTTTCAAGGTACATACAATAGGATTAAAAATGGCTTCGGAGCTCACTCAGCTGATCAGTGATCTGAAGAGTGAAGAAGATCTTCTCGAATGCTGGAGACGCCTGGAAGAGCACTGATCAGCTGAGTGAGCTCCGAAGCCATTTTCAATCCTATTGAACGCAGGAAGCTGAAATTTGAGAGGGAAGGTCAAGGGAGAATACAGATGGTGGTAGGTGCTATTGATTGAGAACCAGTGATCTATACAGAAGGGTGATCTATACAGAAAATAATAAACCTTTGAGCAATGATTTGCCGCGTTTTTGTAAGGTATTAGGTACAAAGGCAGATATTATTCGAGGCAGTTTGTTATGTTAGTGATACTGACTGAACCTTAAGAGCCTCAACACCTATTGTTATTATCTCTGGTTTTTCCGAATCAGAGGGTTCCTAAGAACACGATTTATGTGTTTTTTTCTTCAATTTTCGTTTCATGCGCACACCCTATTAAACATAAAAGCAAGCGCAAACACTACCAATCAACCGACAGCGATGAAAAATGAAGGCGATTTTTGAAAATAATCAATTTAATTTGTTATAACCGGTGAAATAATGCGGTTCCCGGAGAGACTTGAACCAACAACCTTCTACTCACCTTCTTTCAACAGGCACTATAACCATTGGACAACTTGTTTACATTATTATCATAAGAGAATTTCCCTGTCACTCAATAACTCTGAAGGGTCACTCAGAAGGATTTCTGAGCATTATTCCTTATAAATAACTAACCTTTCAAACATTAATTTCTAATAATTAGAAATCTTATGAGAGGAAATTATTTCCTCTCCTTATTTCTAAATCCCAAAATATATTTCAAAGTCTGGAATGTATATTAAGAATATCTTCATACTGGAGCTTCCTGTATTTGAGCCGGTTTTTGAAGGCCTGTCCCGACAAACTTCAAATTAATATGACGATTGTCCAGGAGTTGCATCGTGCTGGATCAACCTCCTGAGTATATTTAGGAGCAGACGCTTCTCCTGCGAGGTGAGTTTAGTTCGGACTGATTTAAACTTAGCAGCCCAACTTGTTGACATAAATAGAAAACCCTATTTAGACAGACATCGCACGCAACGTCTCAGACCGTTTGAGAGTACGTTGAGCCGATCAAAAGTTTCACCAGGAGTCATTTTCTGAGGTGTTAGGTGTTTCCAAGTAGGTAAATCATTGTAGAAAATATTGACATTTCGTGTCTTTACTTTGGTACGTAAACGAAAAAAGCGTTACGGTTGGTTTTCTGATGATTTCCGCTGACAACCGAGTCGTTGCTAGGGAAATCGTCGGTGAAGCGGCAACATGCCATATCTCAATTTTCCCAACTTTTCAGGAGACACAAAAAACTGTCTAAATTCAATACTACCTTCTTCCTCAAAACAAAAACTTTTGACAATTCCATCAACAATTAGCACCCTTCTATCGGATTTAACCATGTATTTTTGATTAATTAAAAAGTTATGTGAGTTTTAGCATGTTACCTCATTTCACTGTGAGTTATAGCTAGTTACAGTCCCCAACGAGCTAGAGTTATCGCATGTTTCCAATGAGGATATTTAGTTATAGCAAGTTAATGATTACAGTAGAGAACGTTTTCAGGGTTACTATTTTATTTTTTATTTTTTATTGTTGAGTTAAAATTTTTTTTTAATTTAACATTTTTTTCGATGTCATATTTTTGTTTACCTCCCCTCGCCTTATCCACAATAAAATTTCTATGCGAGCCTCGAATTTGAACAGCATTTTTTTACAATCTACGGTACCCAACATGCGAATTCGAGTTCAACGTTCAACGTTATCAATAATTGATAACGTTGAACGTTGAACTCCAATTATTGAGGATCACCTAGTGTACTATTATCAAGCAAAAAACAAGGAAACATGATGTTACGCTTTCCTCAATGAGGAATCCTCATTCAAAACCGCTGAGTTATCACATGTTGCTTTCCAAAATGAATAACGCCGAGACAACATTTTTTTCTCGACAAACTGACTTCACCAATGGATCCGGCGGGAAAATTTGAATCAAGTTTGATGTATAACTCATTTTGGTAAAAAATTGAGTTATTGCATGTTGCAGCTTCACCGACGAAATGGTACTTCGTCGTTTTTCATCCCACAAAATTCGTAGACCATTCTTTCAAAAGCTCTCGATGTAAACAACTATGTTATGTTAACTACTGCGAAGTGCGTGGCCAACAAGCATTATGAGCATAGTTATTTGAATAATGGGGGGTGCGCCTGATTTTGGTTTATTATTTTCAATAATGAACCTTTGGAATCGACCAAGAAAAAAAAATTTCAACCCCCCTCAAAATTTGTTGGTTTACGTTTCAAGGTACGTAGAATCCAAAAATTGAATAAAAATTTGGCCGTCCGTCCGCCGTACGCCGTTTTTTAAAATTTGTAATCGAAAGTAGACCTCATCCTGAGAATTTTGGCACCAGCCGTTCTCTTTTTGGAGGAGTAGACCTTTTTCTATGATTTTTCAAAGTTTCGAAAGTTTATGACGTCACGCGTCCTTCCCGCCTGGGGCGACTACCCTGCCCTCTGTGACGTCATAAACATTCAAAACTTCGAGAAATCATAGAAAAATGTCTTCTCACGCTAGAAGGTCGCGGTTGGTGTCAAAATACTCGGAATGACGTCTAGTTTAGATTAAAAATAACAATAAATAGTTTTTCCGACCTATGCGCACATCCCATTTAGAACACTCAGGTGATCATTCTCATAGATTGCAACCGCTTGTTAATTTCTAATGATTTAATGGAGCTGGGGGTGAGTCGATGCGCTGATGAATAAATAAAAACAACTTGAATTGTAGTGATAAGATACACCTTAATATCAGAGGCCAAAACCCACACATTGCGATTTCGGTTACAACCTATCGTAGCTAAGGACAAAAAAAAAAGAAAAAAATCGTAGTCCCACGACAACCCGAATTGAGTACCTCCTCTTTCGCGCGCCTTCGGCGCGTTGAAGTCGGTCAAAAAGTAATTCGGGTGTGAATAAGATATAAGATACGAGTTTGAGTTTAGACGTCATATCAATGGGGGTGCGCCTTGATTTTTTTAGATTTTTAATCGAAAGTAGACTACATCCTGAGAATTTTGGCACCAACCGCGACCTTCTAGCGTGAGTAGATCTGTTTCTATGATTTTTCAAAGTTTCGACCGTTTATGACGTCACGCGCCCCCTCGCCTGGGCGGGACCCCCAGCCCACTGTGACGTCATAAACGGTCGAAACTTTAAAAATTCATAGGAAAAGATTTACACACGCTAGAAGGTCGCGGTTGGTACCAAAATTCTCAGAATGAGGTCTACCTTAGATTAAAAATAACAATAAACAGTTTTTCCTACCCAGGCGCACACCCTATTGTAATTAGGTTTGTTCCAGCGCAAAAAGTTCATGAACTCTAGTTCATGAACCCGCTGGGTGTGAGAACCCGAAAAAGTTGAAGAGTTCATGAACTTTTTAGGTTCAGGAACCTGTGCGCTGGAACGATTTTAGTAGTTAACATGAAATTCGGCAGGGAGCGCGGAAGTCGGCTTTCAACAAACATTGAATAACCTCCTCTCATCTCAATCTTTAGCGGGATTTTTTAAGTTTAAGATTGAACGATTCTTTGAACAAACAATGTCTCCTAGCTATTTTGTTTCAACCCCTTGTTTTTTCAAGTTTTCTCAATTTAAAGATTTTGTTCGTGTTTACTGACTTACCTACTTCATTAAAACTGTTGTATTCAAGTAAACTCAAATTTGGGGATATTGTTAAAAAGAGCGTTACATTTCCAAGCTAACAAGTGCGAAACCAAAATATTTTAGCAATAAAACATGTTTAAAAAAATCAAGTAAAAAAGCAAACTTCAAAGTTTTTACTCTGAATCATATTTCGATGGGCGCTCTTCGAAAAAATATGCTCAAATTGTCAGTTTTCCAATGGTCTATCTATTTTTCTTTTTAAAATTCATATTGGAAGAGTAGGTACCTAAGTCAAGTTTTAGTGCCAAAAAACGTGTGTTTTACTAAAAAATCGAGTGTTAATTGTGGTTTATCATGGTCACCCTCGATCTCAAGATGAATTGACAAGTTTTTGGTATCATTAATTTCCTATGCATAGGAATTACATGTAACTTCATGCTGAATCCAATGGTGATACTTCTTGACAGCAAAATAGTGGTTATTTCGATGAAATCCTTCATTTTTCGTTCAAAAAATACGCATTATTCGCAGATAAGGTACTGAGCATAAAGTAACACCTTTCTACTCAATAGCAACATCATCTTATTTGTGTTACGTTAAAATTCAATCTTATGGGACTCAAACAACATTGTTTCAATAGAAAAAACATTGCAGAATTCATACCTGGAGTTCGGAGGTTCATTTCATTGATCAGCTTCCACTATTTCTTCAACAATTCACTTTCTAGCAGTCAGAATTATTCGGAAGTATCCCCATTGAATTCAGTGTGAAAAACTACTGAAGAAATGATAATATCATTTCTTCAGTAGTTTTTCACACTGAACTTCCTTGAATCGGTACATATTATGTACCGAAATCGTGAAGTCATCTTGAGATCGACAGGTGACCGGACTCTGCGTAAAACATTCAATTTTCTTGAAAAAGCTTCGATTTTCTCGAAAAAGCTTTCAGTTCAAACGCAGCAACCCACTGTGGTAGTCAAATCAACTTGCCCACGTCACATGAGTAATCAATCACCCCATTTTACGGTAAATAGTTTGCAGAAGAGAGGGATGATGTGAACTTCCTTGACACACTCTCCGAATAAATAGACAAAGCTCACTGTAGTGATAATGGAATACTCGTGTATTTGTGAAAAAAGAAAGAGTCGATCGAAAATGGCTTCTGTTAGAACATAAGTAGGTAAGTAATTTCCAAAAATTTACACTTCATCCGAAAAACACTTCATTCCTAGAGACGACTCGCTCTTCGAGAAAGAGGGGCTCAGCACAACGAAAAAAAGTTTGAGAATGGAGCCAAGTGATTAGCGTGAAAACTGGTCAACAAATGAAAAATCAGTAGGTTTCACGTGAACGGCACAGGTTACCCTTCAGTTCGAGTTCACAACCCTGCCTTCGATGAGTGCAGAAAGTTCATGAACTCAGGTGCAAAAAGTTCATGAACTGGAAGCGCTGGAACGCGGTTTATGTTTGCGAGTTCTCGAACTCGGCGCCGCTGGAACGCACCAGTTCATGAACTCAACATGCGCGCGGGTTGTGCGCAGGTTAGGTGTAAGAAAGTTCATGAACTGAGAGGCGCTGGAACAAACCTATTCATAGATACAGGGGAGTACAGAAGAGGGAAAGGGAAGGTATTTTGCCTAAATCACACCTGAAACATTAGTTCATGTATTTTCCGCTAGGGATAGTAAAGCATTTTTTCTTTGAATCACCTGCTTCGCATTATCTCAAGCTTTACCAAAATAGGTAACTAAGCTTATCTCAGGGGAAAACCGCTTGATTATCCCTAGCGGAGGATACATGAAAATTGGGGGGGGGGGGGCTAGACATTGGGCTAGACATTGGGGGGGGGGGGGGGGGGGCTAGTCAAGATGTCCCATGTGTTGCAGACTCGTATGCAAGCGTTTTTCTTATTGTATGATGTCTGATCTCTTCGCATGAACGTGCCAAAAAAAATTATATTCGATGAATTTGAGAAGGCTTATTTTGGCAGCTCTATATTTGAACACAAGAGGGGCTTAATTGGAGATTTATTTATCCCTTTTTTGTTGAAGTACGAGTCACGACAGTCTCTGAAATACGATTTGACGAACGATTGTGTGGGTAGGTAATGATTATTTGGCCGAAGGTCGGAATTTTGAATGGGCGCGAACTAAACTTTCGTCCTTGACCAACTTCGATTGGAACCGGTACCTGCGATTATACTACGAGTAGGTACATACAATGATGGCTCGAGACCACACTTCTGCGCTTTTGATGAAAACAGATGGGTTCAAAACGCCAGTAACGACTGAAGGTGAATTTAAACTGTAGAAACTAAGGAACTTCAGGCTGTAGAAGTATTCACCAAATTATTCAACATTCAAGTATATTGCTCGTTCTTCTTACGGTATAAATACACTATCATAATTATTCAGACACGTCTGAACCCCTCAGGTAGCATTATTAGTTCATCTATCCTCCGCAAGAGCTAGATTCCGCATTTCCCCCTAATTATAGAGCGAGAGATTGATTGAATGGCGTTTATTTACAAAACAGGGAAGGATTAGGACAAAAGAGTCCTCTCTTCCATCCTCCCTGTAAAAAATTAAATAATCATTCCTCGCACAATCGAAGATACAGAATTAATAGAAAATAAAAAATAGTGATTGATCACACTTAATACAACAAGTAGGATTATAGGTACAAAACAAGGTGTGTATTGTGTACCTATAAGGTGATTGTAGGTACAATACAATAGGTGTTTCAAGGTGCGATAGGTACAAGGAAAAATCTCGAATAACTAAATAAAAATAATTGATACCAATCACTATATGACTCTAAAAATAATTTCTTTAATTTGTTACGGAAACTTTGAACAGATTTGGAGAAATCAAAATGTTCTGTGTACTCATTGTATAATTTAATTGATTGAAGATTAAAGAATTTGCTGTAGAGAATGGTACTGTGATGAGGAATTTGGAAAGTTGAAGAGGCGTGACGAGTGGGAACAGAGCGAATGTTATTGAGGAAATTATAATGAGTAAGCAGATATTTGGGTTTACGGAATTTTAAAATTTTGTAAGTCAAGGTTAATATTGATAATTTTTTTCTTCCTTGGATCTTCAGCCAACCTAATTTCAAGAAATAAGGAGTGACGTGCACATCGAGACGTAGTCTGTACACGAAACGAACGACTGAGTTCAAGGCTGTTTGTAGTTTTTGCATTTGCTCTCCAGTTAGGTGGCAATATGCTAAAGTCGCATACTCAAAAACAGGCACTAGGAGAGCCAGCGCAAGCAAAGCTCTGACTTGTTGCGGAAAGTCTATAGCCATCCTCCTCAATGGGGGGTGCGCCTTGATTTTTTTAAAATTTTTAATCGAATTTAGACTACATCCTGAGAATTTTGGCACCAACCACGACGTTCTATCGTGATTAGATCTGTTTCTATGATTTTTCAAAGTTTCGACCGTTTATGACGTCACGAGCCCCTCTCGCCTGGGCGGGACCCCCCTGCCCACGGGGACGTCATAAACGGTCGAAACTTTAAAAATTCATAGGAAAAGATTTACACACGCTAGAACGTCGCGGTTAGTACGAAAATTCTCATAATGAGGTCTACCTAGATTAAAAATAACAATACACAGTTTTTCCTACTCAGGCGCACACCCTATTGGTAGAAACTTCTATAGACTTTTTTTTGCATATTTTGGCGACTTGGGGGCTCCACTCTCCATCCACGCTCAGTGATTGATCATGGATCATTATTACCAATCGCAACGACACAGGTTCCAAGACTCAATGAGGAATTTCACCGATTTCTGTTTGCATTTTTCCTGAATAGTTAATGGTGTGGGATAGATGAAAATCGGGCTGATTTCGGAAAACAAGTCTCCTGTTATTTTTGGGGGACAGTCAAAATTTTTAGTTTCAAAACTAACCGGGAAAACAGACGTCCAGCGGGAACGCTCGCTGATTGGGCTGTTCGGATCGCCGTCTCCTCCCAGTGTTGCCCATTGGGACGACGAAATCGTGTTTTCTAAGAGAAAAGTTATCAAACAAAAACAGAGGAAACCTAATTTTCCCCATCTCGCTTTTTCTATTATTTTCTTCAGTTTTTTGATTTCGAACTTTACTGTTTCATGAAATTTTGCATCTGAGGACTATGGATTTCTCGATCTCAGCGCTTCAAGCGGCCATAAATGAACTATTCCAGCATGACGTCATTTTCCCGGGTTTTTTTAAACATTCTTATTTTCTACACTGTTTTGTTTATTCGTAAATTAGGAAGTTCGGGCTGAAAGTTTGCCTTAGGGGGTTTTTAGAGGTGCTGAATCCGATTTTGGGGTCAAAAATAGGAAATTCCGACATGGTGAAATTCCTCATTCCAAGCAGTTGGTGCAATTACCAACAACTTTTGCTCTAATTTTGAAAAAAGATTGAAATCGAAATATCAAAAATATTTTCCTCTTTATTTCCTTTTATTTATGATACGATAAAGTTGTATATAAAAAAAAGGGGGGGGGGATTCAGTATAAAGGCTACCAACAGGGTAAGCAGTACAATCAAGACCAAGGAGATGGGCAGTTTAAACAGTCAGATGCAACTATACCAGTAATTCCTGTGGATATTTGCTTGAGTGACTACAATCCCACGTGAAACAAGATAGTGGACACTTTTCTCAGTCTTGGTTTTTCTGTCGAATGAGCCTTGGAGGAGTTTTTGAATGGGAGCGTTCTCGGATTACTGGAACGGATATAGCACCCTTCTTAACAGCTGATACAAGGCTTGCACTGGGAAGGAATGAACCCGGCCTATTTACTGCAAGAGAGCCTCAACAGGTTGTTGACTGGTCAGCGGAAGAGGAGAGGCGGCGAAGGGAGAACCGAGCTCTTGGCCGTCCCTGCGCTCCGGATACCGCTACGTCATTTCGACCTTCCTTTAAAGGAAATATCCGACCCCCCGTCGAAAGAGGCGGCTGACACACTGAGAGGCATGGAAGAAGGATGGATTCCCTTCTTCCATGCTGAGAGCCGCTCCTTGCCAATCCGGCAGCCAACTGGACAGCTCAGCAATCGTTGAATCACTGTAGTTATGTGATTACGAATCAATAGATACTGATTCTACTAGAAGACGACACAGAGTGCTAAAAATATTAACCTAAAAATTGATCAATTCAAACTCGATCCACACCCAAATTTAGAACAGGACAGACACTAGAGCCACTCAAAATTACGTAAAGATGGATCAAGGGATCATTAATATTTCCAATTTTTCATTCAATTTTTTAAAACAGCGTTATGACAGTGAGTTATTAGGAGCGCAAAAGTACTAAATTTTGATCTAAACCATACCTACCTACTGTTCCTTCCTCACCTCAGGATAGGCAAGATTCGTGTGGCAGGTTAAAGAAAATTGGTTCAGTACCTCCAAAATCAAAATTTTCACTCGATAGCGTAACCGCGCGCAAAAACGTGAAGTAAGATTTCTCATTTCCTGATAGTCCAAAATCACTCAAATTTTGAAATGATTGTCTATTCTTTTTTTGCATTTGGATCAGTAGGAGCCAAAACCGCAGTCAACTGTAAGATATAATGTTCCTATTTAGATGAATTTTTCAATCAAACGTACCACCTATACAAAACATGACCAACCCGATTTACCTACATCTTCCTTATGATGTTCATTACAGGACATGGATTGTTTCATGCCTCCATAAAAAAGGGAAATTTATCTGTCCTCCTGTTTGCACGAGGAGAGAGATGACGATGTTCTACACTGGGATTGACGCTCCAAAGTTCAACACCAGCTGTTGTTTCCAGCAAGATGCTGGAAACTGAAAGAACTGAACTCATCCCCAAGTAATGTGTTAAACGTTTCCGGGCTGAGTTTCAACATGGGAGAAAAGGAGGTGATTTTTTAGTGGGTTTGAATCCCACTTAACCTGAACACCCGGACTTTTCAGATCATACAAGATCAAATTCCACCAGTGGATCTTGAAGATTTTCTCACCTGCCAGCTGAAAAAAAACTCTTTTTGACCGACTTCATGCGCGGCGAAGCCGCGCCGAAGGAAGGAGGTATACAGTTCGGTGTGTCATGGGACGACGATTTTTTTTTTTCTTTTTTTTTTTTCTGTATGTTTGTACCACTAGCAGTTTCTTATTCGGCCACCAATCTGCCTGATTCTTTTCGAAAAGTGTTCTACAAGTATCCATAGTGGTCCCGTTTCAATCAGATTTCATTTTGCTTTGTTAAAAGTATCGAAATTTTGTGAAAATAGTTCAAAAAACGTGTTTTTTCGGAAGATTGTTCCGCATCCTCTCCCCCCGCCCGACTCGTCGAAGCCACCCGCCCACCCACTCGTCCCACCCGCCCGTCACCTACGGCATATTCTCGGACGCCTGGCGCCCCTCAACAAATTCAAGGGGGACCACCCTCTCATTCATTGGGGACCATCCTCCCCATTAAGAGTGAAACGCTCATTTCTTCAAGATAAACTTGATTATGAAGCAAAATTTTAATTTCAAAAAATGATATTGAACTCAATTTTGAAAATAACTTTAACATTTCATTGAAAGACGAGTTTCCCGACTCATTGTACATTTTTGTACATGTTTGTGTAGGTACATTCAAATTTAAGGTCCGATTCTAAGCTTCACAAAAAATGAGATGCTTTATGAGGGGGTTTCCGATAACCATCAAATTTCGGTAGACTACCAAGTGGGTCTAGCACATAGCCTTCTCATCATCCAAAACATGTTGCAGCGGGCTAAAATATGAAGTTCAAGTCCGATTCCGATGAAATTTTCAGAGATTGTACGAGTTGGCGTGTAGATGGTCCCCTATGAAAATCATCGCCCCCGGACTGATAGCCGCTGCGCATGTGCAAACGATAATTTCCTTGTAGCAGCCATCATTTCCACATTTTCCATCCGATTTCAATAAAATTCTCAGAGATCATGCAAATTGGCATATAGATGGTCCCCGATGAAAAGCATTGCCAAGGAACTGATAATAGCCACTGTGCATGCGCAAACGTGAATTCCCTGTAAGAGGTATACTTTCTACATTTTCCATCTGATTTCGATGGTATTTTCTGGGATTGCGCGGATTTGAGTGGATACTCCTCTACGGACATCATCGCCCCCATTTTACTTACGTTGAGTGAAACAGTTTGGTGCAGGAGGAAGGGAAATAATAATGCGTGTTTTTTTGCTCACCAACAGGTTCTAATTGACTTAATGCTTATCCAATGGGACGTCCCCTGGAATGCATGCATTACTAAACAATATGTTTAACAATTTTTTGGACTCACTAATAACTACTTTAAACAATAATACTGTAGGTATAGGTACTAAAATAAAATGTAAAAATTAAGCAATAATGTTACCTACTACCTTCATAAAAAAACCTCAAAAAGTAATAATTAATTCCACATTAAAAAAACCATTAGTGATTAAAAAATACAAGTAAAAGATTTAAAAAAGAAAAATAGCGAAAAATGTCGAAAAAAGGTTAACGGTCGGTAACTCAAAGAATACCGACTTTAAACAAACGTACTTGGTAGAAGGTAAATTATGTAAAATTAAAAAAAAATTATATAATAAAAGTCGAAAAAATTAATGAGTTAAAAATTAAAACGAATGATTTAAAAACTTAAACAAAAGTACTTGGTAGTAGGTAAGTTATGTAAAATTAAAATAATTAAAGTCGAAAAATTAATAAGTTAAAGATTAAATCAAATGATTTAAAAAATTAAATTTTAAAAATAAATTTAAAAAACCACTAAAAAGTAAAAAATAAAAAATAATGAAAATACAAAAATAGTAAAATAAAAAACTTTTTAACAAAAAAACGGACCGACCTCAAAACTGATGATGGCATCCCACTAAAAAGGAAAAACGTCTGCCAAGTGGGTGTGGCACATAGCTTCCTCGTATCCATAACCCGATTGTATAGATGATCCGATGCATAGTAGTTAATCTCAAAACACCAATCTCTAAGTACCTTTCACTACCCTCATAGGGTACCATCTACACGCTAATCTGGACAATCCTAGAAAATTTCATCAAATTCGGATGAAAAATTAAGTGAGTAGGTGTATGTGATTGGATCAAAAAATACATAGCCTCGGCTGGGTTTCGAACCCACGACCTTAGGAGCTCTAATCAAGACTCTATCCTCTGAGCTACCGATGACCTGCAATTGATGGGCTTTGAGATTCTCACAGGACACCATTCCTCTATGAAAGAATCCCTCTATGAAAAACAATTCTCTGTGATTTTCATAGGGGACCATCTAAACACTACTCTGTAACATCCCTGAAAATTTCATTGAAATCGGATGGAAAATGTAGAAATTATGGCCGTTACAAGGAAATTCACGTTTGCGCATGCGCAATGGCTACTATCAGTTCGAAGGTGATGATTTTCATAGGGGACCATCTGAACGCTACTCTGTAACATCCCTGAAAATTTCATTGAAATTGGATTGGAAATGTGGAAGTTATGGCCGTTACAAGGAATTCACGTATGCGCATGCGCAGTCGCTTCTATCAGTCCGGGGGCAATGATTTTCATAGGGGACCATCTACAACCTAATCCACATAATCCCTGAGAATTTCATCGAAATCGAGTGGAAAATGTAGAAGTTATGGCCGTTACAAGGAAATTCACGTTTGCGCATGCGCAGTGCCTTCTATCAGTCCGGGGACGATGATTTTCATAGGGGACTATCTACAACCTAATCCTCATAATCCCTGAAAATTTCATTGAAATCGGATGGAAAATGTAGAAGTTATGGCCGTTACAAGGAATTCACGTTTGCGCATGCGCAGTCGCTTCTATCAGTTCGAAGGTGATGATTTTCATAGGGGACCATCTGAACGCTACTCTGTAACATCCCTGAAAATTTCATTGAAATTGGATTGGAAATGTGGAAGTTATGGCCGTTACAAGGAATTCACGTATGCGCATGCGCAGTCGCTTCTATCAGTCCGGGGGCAATGATTTTCATAGGGGACCATCTACAACCTAATCCACATAATCCCTGAGAATTTCATCGAAATCGAGTGGAAAATGTAGAAGTTATGGCCGTTACAAGGAAATTCACGTTTGCGCATGCGCAGTGCCTTCTATCAGTCCGGGGACGATGATTTTCATAGGGGACTATCTACAACCTAATCCACATAATCCCTGAAAATTTCATTGAAATCGGATAGAAAATGTAGAAGTTATGGCCGTTACAAGGAATTCACGTTTGCGCATGCGCAGTCGCTTCTATCAGTCCGGGGATAATGATTTTCATAGGGGACCGTCTACACACCAACCCGCACAATCCCTGAAAATTTCATAGAAATCGGACAATAACTTCGTATAGTTATGCGCGTTACAAGGAAATCATGACAGACGGACAGACACACAGACAGACAGACACACAGACAGACAGACACACAGACACACAGACACACAGACACGGAACCAAAATTGTTCAGAAAGGTCTAAAACGCAAAACGCGAGTGGAAATTTTGATTTTGGAGAAATTTTTTTTTTCGTCCTTGAAAAGTGAAAACAAAGCTTCCGCTACCTTGGTAGACTCGGAAGCAAAATAATAACGACAACTTATTCAGTTAGGTTGGTAGGTAGGTACGCAGTGAAGTCGCCGCCGTGCCCATCTGCAGAAACAAACATACACAAGTAGATTCCACTTCCATCTGGTTAGTGTTACAACATGGGTCGATAGTGCAATACAAAACATGAATGAGAGTGGGTACCTATCATTGAGGTAATGCATGTGTTCCAAAACGATTAGGTAGTACGTCACTGCTGTCGTATGAAGGATGAGAGAGTGACAATAAGTGTGAATCTCAGTAAGAATATTTCCTTTGATAACAGCTGAAGACGTCTGCGTCACCAAAAATGGCAGTTGGATAAAAATTGAACATGAGAAGGTTGTTTACTTACTTACCTACCCTTAATCCTGTTTTGTATTGCACTATCGACGCATGTTGTAACACTAACTGGTTCATTTGAGTATGAACTCATATCACAAACCCACATCATGATCTAGACAATTCTACATTCAATATGCCATACATGGAATATAAGATTAATTAGATATTATGTAATCAAAGATTGATCATGTATAATTAGATAAATAACTATTAGATACTATCTAATCAAGAGATGGTTTGTTCGAATCCCAACATTTCGTACGGGGATTCACACTTATTGTCACTCTCTCATCCTTCATACGACAGCAGTGACGTACTACCTAATAGTTTTGGAACACATGCATTACCTCAATGACAGGTACCCACTCTCATTCATGTTTTGTATTGCACTATCGACCCATGTTGTAATACTAACCAGATGGAAGTGGAATCTACTTGTGTATGTTTGTTTCTGCAGATGGGCACGGCGGCGACTTCACTGCGTACCTACCTACCAACCTAACTGAATAAGTTGTCGTTATTATTTTTTCCTTTTTAGTGGGATGCCATCATCAGTTTTGAGGTCGGTCCGTTTTTTTGTTAAAAAGTTTTTTTCCAACAACATTGATTTTTCAGGATGTAAATAGACCGATTTTGCTTCAATTTGGAGGGTACGTAGTCAACAGTTAATTCCAGAATAGTTGCTGATGGATTTCTAAGCAATCAAATTGGCAGGAAAATTCTGAGAAAATATCAAAATATTTTGACAAACTCACATGTAATTCAGAAATATTTTTCAATCATGCTGCTGTTTTTAAACGTAAGAAACCAACAACTTGATAGCGATGTTCATGTTTCATAACAAAGATATTAGATACCTATAAGTACTCAATACGTATTGATGCAATAAATTTCTTATTCCTGTTATTTTTTGTGGAGAAGCTAGGCAGAAATTTTTATTAGTTGATCCTTAGGGAAACCTATGTTTCAATGTCAGCCATGGACTTGTGGAAGAAAGAGGGTAGGTTCCCAGGGAAGACCAGCGGTCTGAAACTGCCTACGAACTACAGAATAGAACTGGAACGGAAGCTGTAGCCCCGCAGAGGCTGTCGAACGTGGTTAGGTCAGCTCCAGGAATAGTGCGAAGCTTCTCTGCTTACAAACCTTTTTTTTTCTTTCTCACTTCTAACGAAGAAAAGGCGAAACGAGGCGGACCCACCGCCGCTATTTATAGTCGTCGCAGTGTTTCAGCATACAAAAGGTTTACGCACGCACTCTTTCAATGGAAGTTTCAGGGAAAAACAATTGAGCGAACCAAGCGATTGTCACCGTAGGAGCCGACAAGTGGTTCCCACAGGTGCTGGATATGGACAGTTAGGACGTTGGCTGAATTTCATTCACGTTCTTTAAAAATTGGATATAAAAACGGAGGCATTATAGAGTAGGCAGTAAAACGAGGAATAGGAAAAATACCCCAGTCAGACCAAAATTGGGAATAAATAGTTGAGAATAAAATTTGGTAGATCCATATAGAAGAATTCTACTGCCATATATCAACCTAATATAAGAAATTTTCTTAAGAAAAGCAGAAAAAAATAGACCATTATTTGGAGCTAAATCGCTTGATTTTTCGAGATTACAAAATAAAATTTGCGTCCATTGTGTTCAACGTGGTGAGGGGCAGACCTTCGGGGGTCCAACAATTGTTGAAATTAAAAATTCATGGAGACGAATATCTACCTGATATTTACAATGACCCTCTGACAGGAGAGGTTAGTCGAACGAGTTGAAATCCCTTAGTACCGAATGGTAAAGTCCACAGAGTATCCATTCGGCTCGTTCAATTCTCAGAAGAAACGAAAAATCAGGCTTGTTCCTCTACCTGCTTTTTGAAATTGTTGCAACAATATCTCAGCTTCTAGGGGGACTCTGGTACCCAACAAGACCCAAACATCACAGAAGCAATTTGACACTAAACCTTGGGCCGACCTTGAATTCAACGTGACATAAAATATTGAAACTCATGAGTAATTTTATTGCATGAATTTATTTGTTCATTATCAATACAAAAAAAGAAGTTAGGTTTCAATAGTTTTGTGCAAATTTAGAATTATAAAAAGTAGTTACTCTAAATTATAAAACATCTACAAAAAAAAAAGAAAAAAAGTTATAGGGTTTTTTTATAGAGGAAGTTGGCAACTCATGGAAGAAGGGTAAAAGTGATAGAAAACATGGAAAGGAGAAAGAGAGCATGAATTTATTAGATAATAAATTAGACCTCTCAAAACTGGACTCTGCGAACGACAGTCCCTACACCCTCGCTAGGAGGTTGGGTGCGTAACAACTATTTTCGCGAAAAGGAGGAAAAATAGCAGCTCAAGTATAAAGCCAACTACGACAAACGCCATGGAACCGGAGATCTCACATGTCTAAGGGCCGGTTTCACCAACATTTTGATCGGAGTTCGAGGGCCGATTCAACTACTGAACCGAGAAAATGGATTTCACCAGAGGCGATCAACGCCTTCCTCGGTTCATCCGGCGTTTGGCGCTGATCGCTCAATTTTGGCTGGCTAATCGGTTTGATCTTCGTTTAAAGCGACGGACGTGGACGCCATTGTTATTTTTCCTATTCCGTCGAGCTGTTTTTCGTCTGTGTTTTGCTGGAGTTTTTATCTTGTCACGAGCTTTGGTGCGCACCTTCTCGTAGGTATCATACGGGAGTGAGAAAGGACAACGAAATTGTGAACCATTTCATTATTCGCGGTCCCAAACAAATCCATCGCAGGACGTCGCTATTTCAGCCTACAAGTTTCGTTACCATCTCAGATATTTCCGTTTCCCAGTTGCTGTGTGCATTTTACGTACCTATTGTGAGTAGGTAGTTGCTTTTGCTGATGTTAATCATTATGAAAATAAACCTGTTACATACCTATATGGTATCTGGTGAATACATATTTTTTCGCAAGATCCCCTCTTCATATTTCCTTTTTTCTCGTTAGGTGTTTACTAAAGATTGCTTACTTACGTCGTTTATATTCTTGTATAGTTGTTTGATTGAATGATTATTCTTATTATTTGATTACGCATTATCTCAAACAATTATGCCGAAAATTCTTTTCTTATTATTTACCTACGAATTTATTTTTGTTTGCACCATAATCAGCATAGGTAGGTAGGAGAAAAAAGAACCGATTTGTTGCAACATAAGATTGACTTGGAGAAATGTGTAGGCAGATGAACAAATCAATTCATACGTATCACGTTTTATTGAATACAATAATTATAATTTTAATTCATTCATTCTTATAAAATGCGTACATAGAATTTCACACAAGTAGGTACCGGATCGTAGTAGTATTTCATGAATGCTGAAGTGATAATGGGTTTTCTTGACATGAAGAATGAAATTCACCTTATTTGTTCAGAAAATACGTCACACAGTTCGTAGCCTGTTATCCGAAATCTGAAACAAAAATTTGCATCCGCACATTATTAAGCAGTTAGCTATGTCTACTAGGTAGCTCAGAGTAGTTGAAAGTAACGGTGAGTAGGTACCTATATGGTTTAGGAGTCATGCAGTAAGGCACATTTGTAGAAAAACCCAGAGAGCCTGGAAGAGGGAATCACCAGGGATAAAAGTAGGTAAATGTACTCACGTTGATGAAGTAGGTAGACGTCCAATCGAAAATCTGAACTCCAACAATCATAATGAACAACACAAATTATAGCGCTGAAAGAGGATAGTTGACGTATTGATGAAATATCGCGGATTGAATGAAGTCATAACTATCGAAAAAGTGATTCTGCGGGAAAACTGTCACAAAACAATGTCGTTATCTCTCGTATCACCTTCCAGATCAGAGTTGTACGACGATTTTCGATGCTTCGATGGTGAAGAAGAAGTTTACCAGAGATCAACGAAAACGCCGTTCCTGAGAACCCGTTCAACTTGGTGAAACCGAAACAAATTTTGACTGGAGATCAATCTCAGTTTACTTTAAACTCAGTTTTCGTCGAACGGAGTTAATGGATTGTTGGTGAAACCGGCCCTAAGAGAAGATTATTGTGTATGGATCACTGACCTGAGACTCCTTGGCCGTATTCTCAAGAAACTTGAGGACCCCCGATCATACCTCGTTGAGACAGACAAGAGACCTATTCTACGGAACAGGATCCACCTCATCCCTGCTCCATACTGGGATGGCCTCCAGGCCGATGATGGCACACCTATTTCTACTGGAACCCTCAGTGATGGGGTCACTGAAGTATCAGCTAAGGATTCTCAACTACGACCACCTTCTCAAACGAACCTCGCTTCTCGCTGTGGACAAGAAACCTGGCCGTTACCTGGACTAGGAATATTCCCATCTTGAAGGAGGATGTTGTGGGTTGTCCTCCACGCATTATCACACCAGCTGTTGTGTGATTGATAGAATGACATGTTTTGTAATTGGGAGAATCTTGGTCGAACTTTATCGATTGACTTTTGATGTTCTCAAACCCATTGATGTTATCAATAAATTAGATAAACTAATTTATTAAGGAAATCTGTCAAAGCATGTTGTGAATTTGAACGAAGTTGACCCGATAGTCTTGCTCCCTGAAGTGAATTATTCAAAATACAATATCGTGAGGGGGTAACCGTTCAGTACTTGATCTTTCTTCTCAACTAATTTGAAAAAAAATGTTAAAAAAAATTATCCCCAATTTTGGTTTATGATTTCCAATAATAAATCTTTAAAATCGAGCAAGAAAAAAAAAAATTGGGGAATATTTTTGAACTGAACGTTCTTTCCCTTGGAACGTTTTTGATTCACTGGTAGCTTTACTGAATCAAATTATCAACTTACCTATTAGGGATAACAAAATTTCATTAAATATTTTGGAATGCTACACGTACTTTACCCAGGGATACAAATATCTTACACTAAGAACTGAATTGATGGATGGATAGTGAATTATTTATGAAGAAGTACCTTCTCTACCTCAGAGGGTCGATACTCCAACAAGCCATCATGAGATGAAACGCATTGCGTTGTCGAGTCCACTCAATTTATTAACGGGCGCCCCGTCGGGGGGGGGGGGGGGGGTCACGAGGCTCAACCCTGCAGCTCAATTTAATTTATTGAGTCATCTCGATTCAATTAATCTAATGCCGTAACGTCTCTTCTATTATGGGCCTCTTCCCCGTCTCTTTCTCACGTATCGAGATGGTGGGTCTACGTGAAGCAACAGGGCCAGAATGCCATCGATCCCAGCTCCCCAATAAAGTGACTACAGTAATTGATTCAAGAATTTTGCAATTTTTTGCACACCATTCCAAAAGAGAATTGTTCAAACTTTCAACATTTATAACCAGGGCTACACTTTAGGTTTATTATTTTCAATAATGAACCTTTGGAATCAACCAAGAAAAACAATTTTTTAACACCCCCTCAAAATTTGATGGTTTAGGTTTCAAGGTACGTAGAATCCAAAAATCGAATAAAAATTTGGCCGCTCGTCCGCCTTACGCGGCACTTTTGCCACTTAGCATTGAACGATTTTGATGAAATTTGGTATGTAGGCTCCATTTGGGGTCTAGTTGTGCCCCGAAGATTTTGGTTGATGTAGGTCACTTCTAAGGGTTCCAAAATGAATTTTGAAATTTTGAAAACGTCCTAACTCAAAAAATTTCGATATAAAGGTATTGTTTTTCCTTCAATTTGAGATTCTACAGAATTTTTAGAATTTTTTGAGACCACCCGGAGCTCTGTTGGACAAACCGTTCGCTCACTACGAGAATTTAAAGTTTGGACGTACGATAAATCAGAAACACGAGTGTGAATCGCAAAAGAGTCCTAATCTCCGTTCAAATTTTAGCCGACCGAAATGCGATCGATGTTTTTCTTCGTGTTGGATGGTTGGTGGCTTTGCAGACGAGTGATCTATATAGAAAAATAAAAAATAATAAACCATTGTGTAATAATTTGCAGAATTTTGCTCACATGTTACCTACTACGTTTCGTTTTTGTAGCCTCCACTAAATCCTTCCATTCTAATATTGGAGAATTGGAAACGGGTAAGTTGATTTGATTAATACCTAATCCTCCAATTTTAGTATACAAATAAATTCATTAATTGATTACAGTATCAAAATTTGGATATTCGCTTCACTCCGAATTATTCCATTGATATATTATGTACAAAATGGAAGTTTTGGCAAAAATTACATTATTTTCAGTTGCTAAAACTGTGGAATATGTTGTAAATATGTTGATCGCTTTTGCGGTCAACTCCTCTCTCTCTTTCTGCCTACTTTCTTTGTTTTATCATGTAGATTCTTTTTATTCCAGTTTGTTTTAAATCAGTTCAGTTCGCTCATTTTTCTTAAGATTCAGTGAACCAGATTTGAGTTTCATTTTTGGTTTATTATTTTCGATAATGAAACTTTGGAATCGACCTAGAAAAAAAATTGTTCAACTCCACCCCAAAATTTGTTGGTTTACATTTCAAGGTACTTAGTATCCAAAACTATAATAAAAATTTGGCCGTCCGCCGTCACGTTCCTTAGTTCCCAATGGGAACTTCCCGTGGACTGATTTTGATGAAATTTGGAATATGGGCTCCATTTAGTTGTATTGTGTCGCGAAGCTTTTACTTCTAAGGGTTGAAAATAAGGGCTGAAATTTTCAAAACGCCCTAGCTCAAAAAATGTGCACATTTTTTATATCCATGGATATTGAAGTATTGTTTTTTTCTTCAATTTAAAATGGTATTGAATTTTCGGAATTGAATGAGACCACCCAGAGGCCTGTAGGACCAACTGTTCGCTCCCTATGAGAACTTAAGGGTTGATCGTACGATAAATCAGAAACACGAGTGTGAATCGCAAAAGAGGCCTAATATCCGTTGAAACTTTAGCTGACCGAAATGCGATCGTTGTTCGTTTCTTCGAGTTGTACTCAGTTTTTACGTCCTCAGCAACAGTATTCAAATTTCCTAATGAAGGCACCCACAAGTCCCTATTTCTTCGCATTGAGTGTGAAGCGTTTATTTCTTCAAAACAAACTCGATTGTGAAGATAAAATATGGTTGGTAGGTAGCGAAAATGGCAAAGCTGTGTTCTTTGCAGGCGAGTGATCTATATAGAAAAATAATAGACCTTTATGTAATAATTTGCAGCATTTTCTTTCTAATTTCGATTTTTCCATTTTCAATCCAGTGTGATTTTTTTCTTGTTCTTTTCATCTTTTCTATTTGCCAAGTATTTTTGATTCCTCTCCATTTCCTGTCTTTATTTCCAAGCTGGAGTTTTAGGTTTCGTTCTTTTCTTTCACTGCATCTTCATTTTTCCTCAATTGTGTTTTTTTTTTTTTGTCTTTTAGGACGGTATTTTATGTTGGATTTTCCCCAATTACTGGGGTAGTAGCAGAATTCTGTTTTTAAATCGAATTGAATATCCTTTTCTGAGTAATAGAAAAGAGTTACCACCTCCGCTCTCTCCTACCTATTACTATTATCACAACTCATACACTTTCTAACCAACATATTTTATGTATCCATGTTATTCTTTGTGTGAAAACGTTCAATGTCCTCCCGACTTGGCTGCATTTGTTTTTCGTTCTGATCCACTTTCTGATCATACTTGCCCCAAAAGAGAAATGGAAATTGCGTGCGTTAGTTAGCACGTCGCTTTCTCGTTCAACGACGCTGAGCAACTAGATGATGTTTGAGATTCGATCCGTCTTTCATCCATTCATCTCACCGGGCGCATCCTTGACCAACAATTGTGTTCAACGAACAATGAAATTGGCTAGAGCTCGGGGCGAGAGCAGCTTTTCATTTTCAATTCACGCCACCTCCACCAATGTCTCGATATTATTAGTACTTGCCTAGCTCCTATTAGTACCTCGGTATTCATTCTTCCATGAGATGGAATGCTATTGAAGCAAAACTAACGAAGTCAATTGACATGCCCTACTCGTTGCTGAGCCTTCTGCGCCTCTTCCCAGACGTACCTAAGAATGGAAAATTCATAAGTTCGTACCTTTTAGCTTCTCGGTACAGATTAGGTGACAAATGGTGGACTGGCCACCAAGGAGCCTAAACATGAATCCGATAGAGCATGTTTGGGACATGCTGAAAAGAAGAATTCGAGCCAGAGATCCACCATCAGACAATCTTCAGCAGCTGGAAACAGCAACGAAAGAGGAATGGGACAATATCCCCAGGAAGGTATCCAAAACTTGATTAGAGGCATCGGTCGATAGCTGCAAGCCCTCATCCTAGCTAGAGGAGGTAATACCAAGTATTGAAAAGCTAAACTGGCATAATTCAAACCTTTTCCTCAATTTTTATAATTTTACCACAAGAAGTACATTTTTCTATAATTCATTAAAAACATATTTTTTTCTCGAATTTGTGCCTTTTTTGGTTACATTTTGCTTCCGAGTCTACCAAGGTAGCGGAAGCTTTGTTTTCACTTTTCAAGGACGAAAAAAAAAAGTTCTCCAAAATCAAAATTTTCACTCGCGTTTTGCGTTTTAGACCTTTCTGAACAATTTTGGTTCCGTGTCTGTCTGTCTGTCTGTCTGTCATGAATTCCTTGTAACGCGCATAACTATACGAAGTTATTGTCCGATTTCAATGAAATTTTCAGGGATCGTGCGGGTTGGTGTGAGGACGGTTCCCTATGAAAATCATCTTCCTCGGACTGATAGAAGCGACTGCGCATGCGCAAACGTGAATTCCTTGTAACGGTCATAACTTCTACATTTTCCAACCGATTTCAATGAAATTTTCAGGGATTGTGCGGGTTGGTGTATATATGGTCTCCTATGAAAATCATCATCCTCGGACTGATAGAAGCGACTGCGCATGCGCAAACGTGAATTCCTTGTAACGGTCATAACTTCTACATTTTCCAACCGATTTTGATGAAATTTTCAGGGATTGTGCGGGGTGATGTGTAGACGGTCCCCTATGAAGATCATCATCCTCGGACTGATAGAAGCGACTGCGCATGCGCAAACGTGAATTCCTTGTAACGATCATAACTTCAACATTTTCCATCCGATTTCAATGAAATTTTCAGGGATGTTACAGATTAGTATTTAGATGGTCCCCTATGAAAATCACCACCTTCGGAATGACAATAGCCACTGCGCATGCGCAAACGTGAATTTCCTTGTAACGGCCATAACTTCCACATTTTCTACCCGATTTCGATGAAATTTTCGGGGATTATGCGGATTAGGTTGTAGACGGTCCCCAATGAAAATCAAGGCCTTAAAATTTACAGAAGCCTTTGCGCATGCGCATGTTACAATCCTTGTAACAGCCATAACACTTACATTTTTCATCCGAATTTGATGAAATTTTCTAAGATTGTCTAGATCAGCGAGTAGATGGTCCCCTATGAGGGTAGTGAAAGGTACTTAGAGATTGGTGTTTTGAGATTAACTACTATGCATCGGATAATCTATACAATCGGGTTATGGATACGAGGAAGCTATGTGCCACACCCACTTGGCAGACGTTTTTTTTTCTGAGTTCGCAAACAATGTGTGCAAATAGATAAAAACTTGATAAAGGAAAAAATAAGGGGGTAAACGAAGAAATAGATGGTGGTGCACTAATTTTGAGCAGGAGTATATTTCTTAGCATATTCCTGCACTAATGGTGCACGAATGGGACTTGAGCTTCTCCGTTTTGCCTATTTAAAAATAGAGGAATCCCTACACCATTTTCTGAAATATCTTCAAGTTCAGGATTGATATCCTGGCTTCTTTCTTTTCGTCATCCTCTTTTATCGTGGAAGAGGTACTCGTTAGTGACATTGAATCAGTCAAAAGTTTACCATTTAATAAGTACCTATACAGGTTTACGGTTACGCACATTCTTTGAAGTTGTTGCACAATATTCTTGTCTGAAGGGTGCAATTGCATGTGTAGAATACAGCGAAGGATCGAAATAACAACCAATCCCACGAATTTTATAATAACTGAGATGAAATGCCTAAAGGAGACCAGAATGTGGGCAAAAAACTTCCTTCGTCCGTCATCGGGCATGAATGTCCCTGTGGTACAGATAACTCGCCTACCCGCGTTACCTGCCTGCCTACATGCATCTGAGGATTTCTCGCCTTGGAGGGAAACTTGTCTCAAGAACTGAACTCGGTCTTATCCTTATCGAAACGGGAGAATAACTGGAATAGAAGAACGGGGGTAGCGGAACTCAGCGGGATCTCTGAACTAATCGCATCAACGAGTGTGTACCAACATTCCTTTTGCTAGTTAAAACTACAAAAAACGCCTGCCAAGTTGGATGGGCACTGAAGCATCCTCACGATGAATAACATGGAAATGAAGAATCTGTTGGTTTGAAAATGGTTGAGTTTGTATTCTTTGATAAAAACACGAACTTCGCGGTCAAGTTGCCTTAAATTTAGAAACAACAACACTATTGAAAAATATTTCCCAATTATGTCGATTTTTCTGAATATTTTGTTATTTTCTCGGAGTTACACTGCTAATTGGATTACAATGAAATCTATCAACGACAATTCCTAAAGCCAAATTCTAACTACCGTCCAAATTGGAGCGAAATCAGGCGATTACACTGTTATTGCTATTAGGTAGTTGTTATGTCAGCGTGCTGTCGAGTGAAGGCGATGGCCTTCTCGATGGCTTAAGGTTTTCTACTGGACCCTACTCAACAAGGGTGCAGGATGGAGATGCACTTTCTGCCCGGCGCGTTTCGGCCTACCGTTTGCAGGAGTGCATGAAGATTTAGCTCAGCTGCGTTCCTCGGCGCGATAGCCGCAGACTGGAGGGAGGTGGTACATTTACCTAATGGCTAGTTGGGGAAGACAACACCTAGGTAAGATGGGAGCGGAGACCAGCACAATGAGCTACCGATGCCTCCGAGGAATTTGGGCTTCCAAGATGTGACGAATGAGAGCAAGAAATAATCAAGTCGAATTGTTGTAGACGAATGCACGAAGGTAAAGCCCTGAGTACTTTATAGTACTTTAACATGGTAAAGGGAGAGTGGAGGAGGGTGATGTCAGATGACGGTTTTACCCCCGTACCTCACTCTACCTACCTGCGTGATGAGTCACTCAGGGGTTCCCTTTGTGTCCTTTATTGGAGAACTAACATATACGAGTAAATGGGACATTACAGTAGTATTAATGGAAAAACATCGTTCTATGTAAAAGGGTGATCACAGTAATATATCAAAATAATAATCCATTGTGTAATAATTCGCTGAGTTTATTCGTTCGATTTTCTTCAGATAGACAGAGATATTCGAAATAATCATGCTGAAGCTCTAATAGGAGTAAGATTCTTGACTAAGGAACACGCATTTTTGAGTCTTGAATTTAAAACATTTTCAATTTTCGATTGAGAGGAATCAAAACTAAAAATTCTTTAAAATTCCCGAAATGTGTGTCTAGTCAGATTGAGGAATAATGAACAACGATTTTTGGTTCATATGACAATAACATTCATAGTGGACCGTTCAGGAGCTATTCCGCATAAATTCATATACGATTTTGTATATTAGGAATTGATAGCAATCAATGGAACCGGAGAAACACATTTCCGCTAAAAATCGTATTTTGACATTTTATGTCTTTACTATGGCACATAAATGAAAAATCGTCACGCGGGGATCTAAGGCAATATAAATATATTTTATAAAAGAATATTTTTATGAAAAAAAGTGAGTTTTTCTGAACTTCAACCTCGATGCGGCACGGGTTAATGTTTTCCGATCGACCTAAAACTTTGGGAATCTCATTTTCTAGTCAAATGGCACCTTTTAGGGGGTTGCCACGATTGAATTTCGGAAGTTGATTTTTTGTGACCACCCTACTATTAGATTCAAATGTATCAATTTTCCATATAACAGAGTGATAAAGATACATCAAATCGCCTGGAGGTCGGTTTCATAGACAGGAGTGTGGTTTTTAGGGGTATGCGTAAAAAGGCACATTTGCTAAAACGGACCACGTTTTGAGATGGGAAAAGCTGAATAACATAAAATCTATAGCATGTAGCGAAAAAATTATGTGAGTAAAAGTTGAAGACAATAACATTTTAAATAAAATGAGACCGATTTCAAGTCTCTAGGACAAATAGTTACTATGTTATGAGGAAAAAAAGAATATTTTTATGAAAAAACACAAACGGTGGATACAGCTTTCGTACAAGTACGCAACCACGAGAGACATTTTATGTCTTATGTTTAATAAATTGAGAGCTTTCCAATGAGTGGTGAACGATTTTTGTGGGGTGGAAAATGAGGAAGTTAGTTTTCCCTAGGAACGATTGGTTGTACGTGAAAATCATCAGAAATTTCCGCGTAACGCTCCCCTCGTAACGCTCCCCGCGTGACGATTTTTCATTTATGTGCCATAGTAAAGACATAAAAATTTTATATGACATTTAATGTCAAAATAACCTTGAAAAAGCCACGAAATTAAAAATGCAAAGATTCAGTTCCAAAATAGTAAATTTGAGGGATAGCAAAAATAAGACACAACTTCGTTCTGTTGTAGTGTAAGTTGGACGAAGCGCCTATTGTGTTGGTTCGGAGGATTCGGTGTTGAAGTATTCATGTATGCGAAATGGATTCAGTGGCCCTTAGGAAATCAGATGGTCAGCGGAACGGTTGACTCCGACGATCGCAGGCCACGTGTCTTCGTGCACGTGTTTTCGGCAGATTGAAGTGTGATAGGTTGCGTTCAATTGGTAAAACATCAACAAATTGTGACTGATGAATTATGTCAAATGTAACATAGCGTTTTTTTACAATCTGAGGGTATGTAGAGTGTATCGATACCTTAAAGCACAAAAGGCGCTATGTCCAAAAATGGAGTTTTGAGAAAAACGCAAAATAAATTATCACCAATGTACAATGGGAATTTGCCTCACATTTTTTTTTTCGAATGAGGGTTTATTTTTATGGAATAAAACCATAGTGAGCTGCTCGAAAACGCATCCAAAAAATTTAGAGAATTTAAGGAAGATGGAAATTTTAAATGTGGTGGCAATGTGTAAGAGGCAGCCATGTTTGAAACGTAACGGATATTCTACCAATCTGACTTCAAAGGAGGTTCTGTGGCGCTTACCACAGAAGCGGAACATACACGAACTTTTAGCTTACGAGTAGTGCGCACAAGAGTGCGCCGCGAACTGGCAGGAAGAACCCAGACACAAAAGTGACTAAAAGAAACAATATTACTCACTTTTTTACAATACGATTCTACCTACTAGTTTATCAAGCATTATTAGTCTTCATCTTCTCTTATTTAGTTTCAAGATTTGAATCACATTATTCGAGTAGCCATTTCACTGGATCGTTTTGTGTGGCGGTGCTAGAACTCTGTCTGTTGTCGGAGTTGTTTTCGCGTCGTTTTTTTTTTCTTTTCGTATGACGTCAACAATATTCCTCGATTTTTGCGGTGTTTTGTAACAGAGGCTTCACTTGTTTAGTCATTTTCTCCTACGGTAATTTTTTCCCCTTGGTTATTCCTAGTGTTAAACGTTATTCTAGGGCCCTATTATAGGATTTGACTTGAAATTCCAGGATCTAAAATTGAGGCAAATTCCCCATTCCTAAAATGATGGCTTATTATACTAAACTCTTTAATTTCCTCAATAAATTTTTAAGCTATTATTGCCAAGGAAACTCAATAACAGTTTTATTGAATTTGAGTTTTTCTGAAATTAAAAAAAAATGAATAAAAAATTGGGAAGGTGGATGGACATAGCGCCTTTGTGCTTTAAGGTAACGATGTATTCAAGAATAGTGCACAAAGCGATTTCATCACGATTCGATCAGTAGTTGTAACAATGGTACGAGGGTGATTCCACTAAAAGTGGCGAAATTGTGTATTTTCTAATTTTCTTGGAGATTATTAGTAGTATTGCAACGGGGAAAAACATTTAGTAGAGAACCATGTTTCCTAGACTATCAATGTTTTCATTTTCGAAATAGACGATTAGCAAGGCTAGGAAAAATAGCGGATTAGCCTATACGTCATTCCCCAGGCCTGTCCGCTTCCCTAGGTGCACTACTTCTCCAAGTAACCACAGTCGTTCAGTTTCAGATTTCAGGAAACAACAAAGGCTTTCGTACTCATCGAGTGTTCTGCTATGGACACCTTTGTCGTCGAATTTTGGGTCCATAGCTTGTGAACGTATGCATCAAGAATAGTGTCTCACAGGTTTTGGGTCATTCCCCTGTAAAATCTTGCAAATTCCAGTAGAGCGGAAAGTACTACTGTTAGACGCATTTAAAAAAGAGATTTGTAGCTCTGCTGCTGATGAACTACAACCAACTTGCGAAAGGCTATTAAACAGCATATATGTATAGGAGACTATTAAACCTTAGAGATGATTAAAGTTGAAGAATATTAAAGCAAGTTAGTATATGTTAGAGATTATCAAAATACGTCCTTTTTATGACCAATCATGTATTGTTTTGTAATTTACTTATTATTGTAATGTATAGTATATATCAATTTATTTACCGATATGGAGCGATTTTGCAAAGATCCTACCCTACAACACGGGCCAAGCCTAATGTCGGGTAGGAAATCCGAGCAAATCGCATCCCTTCATGCATTTATATTATTGTAAAAGTGTACAAAATGGCGGAAATAAACGTACTTATATCTATCTATCTATCTAACTTCGACCCAAGGCTAGTTCGTGTTGTGAGACCGGCGGGAGTAGATCAACCAACAGATTCTTGGTATTTTTCTTATATGCATTCCCCTGTTGTTTATAACTTAGTTATTTCATAGAATATAATTTTTCTTATTACGCCAGATCAGTTGCTGAGCCTTCAGTAATAATTTTGCTGTAATTTAAGTGGTCACCGAGAAGGGTAAATAGTTGGAAAAACTGCGTTTTGTCATTCCCCTGGGTAATCCACTTGTTGGGTGCACCATGGTAATGAATGCTGAATAGCATTGACGAGAAACGTCAAACCCAGAAGACCAAGAACTCGACTTTTATGGCAACTGAAATCGGTGGTACAAAACGATGTGATCTGGTTGTTCGAAATGGATTTTGTTTAATGGATGATGGAAGTCGATTGTAAAAGTTTTACATTATGCTAAATACGTGATTTTGAAACCATTTTGGTTTATTATTTTCAATAATGAACCTTTGGAATCGACCAAGAAAAAAAAATGTCAACACCCCCTCAAAATTTGATGGTTTACGTTTCAAGCTACGTATAATCCAAAAGTCGAATAAAAATTTGGCCGTCCGTCCGCCGTACGCGGCACTTTTGCCACTTAGCATTGACCGATTTTGATGAAATTTGGTATGTAGGCTCCATTTGGGGTCTAGTTGTGCCCCTAAGATTTTGGTTGAGGTAGGTCACTTCTAAGGGTTCAAAAATGAATTTTGAAAACGCCCTAACTCAAAAAAATTAGATATAAAGGTATTGTTTTTCCATCAATTTAAGATTCTATAGAATTTTTTGAGACCACGCGGAGCTCTGTAGGACAAACCGTTCGCTCCCTACCAGAATTCAAGGGTTTTACGTACGATAAATCAGAAACACGAGTGTGAATCGCTAAAGAGGCCTAATCTCCGTTCAAATTTTAGCTGACCGAAATGCGATCGATGTTTTTCTTCATGTTGGATGGTTGGTGGCTTTGCAGACCAGTGATCAATTAAGAAAACGTTTCAAGGTACGTAGAATACGAAAATCGAATTTCCGTCCGTCCGCCGTCCGCCGTACGCGGCACTTTTCTTAGCAACACTGGACCGATTTGGTTCAAATTTGGTATGTAGGCTCCATTTGGGGTCTAGTTGTGCCGCGAAGCTTTTGGTTGATGTAGGTCACTTCTAAGGGGTGAAAATTAAGGGTTGAAATTTTCAAGAGAGTCAAGAGAAGCCCTAGCTCGAAAACTCTCGAAATAAAGGTATCGTTTTTTCACCAATTTTAAATAATATTGAATTTTTAAAAATTTTTGAGACCACCCGGAGCTCTGTAGGACAAACCGTTCGGTCCCTACGAGTACTTGAAGGTTTTCCTTCGATAAAACAGAATCATGAGTGTGAATCGCAAAAGAGGTCTAATCTCCATTCAAATTTTATCGGACTAAAATGCGATCGCTGTTCATTTCTTCGATTTGTGTACAGTTTTGCCTTCTCCGTAACCAGTAATCAAATTTCCATATGAAGCTTTCTATTTTTCCAATCGAGTGTGAAGCGTTTAGTTCTTTCTAATAAACTTGATTGTGAAGGTGTGAAGCCAGTATGGTGTGGTAGGTAGTACCTAGCTGGTAGGTAAAAAAAATGTTGGTGGGTAAAAAACGCTGCAAATCATTGCTCAAAGGCTTCTTCACTCTTCAGATCACTGATCAGCTGAGTGAGCTCCGAAGCCATTTTCAATCCTATTGAATGGAAGTGCTCTTCCAGGCGTCTTCAGCATTCGAGGAGATCTTCTTCACTCCTCAGATCACTGATCAGCTGAGTGAGCTCCGAAGCCATTTTCAATCCTATTGAACGCAGGAGCTGAAATTTGAGAGGGAAGGTCAAGGGAGAATACAGATGGTGGTAGGTGCTATTGATGGAGAACCAGTGATCTATACAGAAGGGTGATCTATACAGAAAATAATAAACCTTTGAGCAATGATTTGCAGCGTTTTTTTTTTAATTTTGGCATTCCCCTGTGTACCATGTTATTCCCCTGAAACACTGATTTTTAATAACGGCTATGTACCGAAGGAAACACTCAATAACTGGCCAAAGACACCACAACTTTTAGGCCAGAATTCGCCACTTTTAGTGGAATCACCCACGAACGGGTGAAACTTCATGAACATAATCACGAACGTGTTCTCAATCGTGTTGCTGATCGTCAACTCGAAAAATTAGCAATGTAATCGTGAAAATCTAGTTTCATTTTGGATAATTAATTAGTCGTTCTGCCACAATGATACATCAAGCATTTTAATACCCACTAATATTCTAATAAGTCATTATAGGGACATGATGTGGTTGATCGGAATCAGCGTGAAATTTCCTGACGGAATACCTTGAAGATGTTTTTGACACGCTAGACAATCGGCATCCTTGGTTCATCAGTTACTTACCTAGTTCCTACTTACCTACGACTAAAAAGAAATAATTACCTATTCAAAATATGCTAAACTGCAGCTTCAACAGCGCGTGGCTGATTACAGTCACTTAACGATGCACATGCTCTGAATTTCGTCGTGGAGTACTTTTCCATAATTAACATGAATTCTTAATTCATCGAGTTTTTCACCATCGGACTGCGTCCATCTCCTCACATCGCAAGATTTCCTCTTATCGCAAGACGCTACACTCGAATGATAACGAGTGTCGGTGGTGAAAATGCCCATCCTTTCACAGACTTTCTCGTTCTTTTACTTTGGTGCTATGTGATACGAGCAGGAGCCCGAATTACGCTCGGTTTCGGTTGGATCACTTCGAATGATTGTAAACAACTTCTTTCCTATTGTTATTGACATTTTCATGTCTTTGCTTTGGCACATAAACTGAAAAATCGTCACGAAAAAAACTTGCTCACGCGACCAATAAACACTGTGTTGCGTAGAGAACAATCAACTGTTTTCTTATTTTGATGCTTGGGTACATGAACTAACAACCTTACTTCACTACCTTGTTGTGTAGTGGTTGACATGTGTTGCAGACTCATATGCAAGCATTTATAATCTAACCATCAAGTTTAGATTTAAAATACAAAAAGCCCCCTGGACCCCCGGATGGTTACTGCTTAGAACCTTCGGCTAAAATTTGAGATTATTATCAGAGTTTACTTACTTATCGAAAATAATCTCCTCGGAACGCCACAAACCCAAATTGTTTGGAACACTCAATCCACCAGCTCCATATTATCTCAAAGGTAAATTCTTATGGCCTCTGTGAAGTACATTTTCTCTGAGTTTTGTACTATGAACTTACTAGGTCACTTCCTACCTACTTAAGATTCTGCTGTGATATTTCATTTACACATAAAACGAACTCCTTGGAAATTGATGGAGTTCTGAAACTTTTCATTTCAACGAGGAAAAAACTTGAGGATCCCCAACTTACACGAATTTAGATAGATTTTGCTGGGAAACTGAAAATAACGCTGTTATGTACATTGGTACTATACACATGTACAAACTATGAATTACATTCCTACCTATGTGCATCTGAAACACCTAAATTGGGTCGATATTTCGATAAATTCAAAAAGATTAATAATCAGATTCGATGACGTATTGCAAGGGTGCAGTACGTCGGCGTCCTTCGGGTTTGTTCGTATTGACTATTGAGCAATGTGCCTGGGGGTCCACTCTTGATTCTGTTTACATTCCGATCTTGTCGTAAGGACGATTTCCTTATTGAACGGCGCATATCAAACCCAACTCTGCCCATAATACCAGAGTTATGGTTAATTATCGGAATAAGAAATGCGAGAGGAGAAATGCGGTTGAATTTTCGTTTTCTAATCGTATTTAAATCCACAACTTCTAATCCAATCTACTTTGGTTTCCAGGGATCTGAGATTTTGTACGACATCGGTTTTTACTGATGTTGATTAAGATGAGTCATTGATAAAAAATAAATATCCAAATTAACGAGTCATTCACGAGTATATTGTTTAAATCAAAAATTGATCATTTCTTTTGACCAAATAATGCCCTCTTACATGCAGGTATGTAAAATAATAATAATAATAATAAAATCGGGTCAACCATAATAGAAATTCTAATTGTGTAGGTAATTAATTGTCGGTGCATCAGAGATAGCTGGATACTTATGGTTCTAGTCCACTCTTTCCAACGCAAATATTGTACAATTTTGATGGGATTTGCAGAAAATGTGCGATTTAGTCCCTGAACAGTCTTCAGAAGATCTTAAAAGTGTATATTCATGTAGGTATTCGATGGATCAATCCTCTCTGTTGGTAACTTTTAAAGGAGATTAAAGGATTCCGTAAGATAACTTAGGTTGTAATTAATAATAAATGCCTATCATTGTCTTTCATGGAACATAAACATTTCAACTCCAAACTTTGAATTACTACGTCAAATTACTCACTGAAAGTCACTACTACCGAAACAAGAGCGGAATGAACCACACAAAAAACACGGTTTTACTAATTGAATCAATTTAACCTCGATATAAATATGGGAGACAATATTCAGGCGTTCCCACCTTTTGAGGTCTCACTCTCGGTGATGATCAATTCAAATTCAAATCTATTTTCGATTCTGAGTTATGAAAATTATCAATCTTCGAATGAGAAAATACGGTCAGTTTTGTGTCATTACAAATAAAGATAAGTTAAAAAAAAAAGCTTCATATGGAAATTTGATTACCGGTTGCGCAGAAAGCAAAACAGAATACAAATCGAAGAAATGAACAACTGAACAACAAATGAACAACATTTTAGTCACATAAAATTTGAACGGAGATTGGACCTTTGGATTGGATTCACACTCATGATTCTGTTTTATCGAAGGAAAACCTTCAAGTACTCGTAGGGACCGAACGGTTTGTCCTACAGAGCTCCGGGTGGTCTCAAACATTTTTAAAAATCCAATACTATTTAAAATTGGAGAAAAAACAATACCTTTAGTTCGAGAGTTTTCGAGCTAGGGCACTCTTGAAAATTTCAACCCTTAATTTTCACCCCTTAGAAGTGACCTACATCAACCAAAATGGAGCCCAAATACCAAATTTGAACCAAATCGGTCCAGTGTTGCTTAAGGTGCGATTTCCCTGGCGCGTCTGCGGCGGGCGGCCGGCGGCTGGCGATTTTGTCATGTACCTACTCAGCCGCCGGCCGCGTCGCGCTGTAGAACAACGTTTTCTCAGCGGCGCGGCGCGGCGCGGCGCGGTCGTCCCCCCCACCCGTTTCGATAATGTTGCGCGAGATTATTGTTGTTGCCCATTCACTAGCAGAGGCGGAACTATTGTTGATGGATAGGAAGCCTTACTCACCCATGTTTTTGGCAAGAACAAAAGGATTCTACAATATTCTCATCGTCTGAGAAATTATGAACAACTTTTCAGATCGTTCTTTCTGTTGAACTTCAAATAGTTTGACTGTGTAGTTACTTTCCAAATTCACATTATCCATCCGAATTCGATGACATTTTCAGGAATAGTGGGTTCAGGATACTAGATGGTGAAAAATAACGATCATATGGTCCACAGTTTCCGTTCGATTTCGATGGTACTTTCAGGGATTGTGGGGTTGAAACTCTGGTTGGTTCCCTAATAATTTAAATGATTGAATTTTTGAGAATAAATATTATGCATCGGATCATCTATAACAATCGGGTTATGGATGCGAAGTAGATATGAGGAGATTGATTGCAAAAGGTAGGTACTATATCCATTTTGGTTAAAAGTGAGAAAAACGCTAAAAGCCATAACGACCTGAAAAACGTGCTGTAAACCAATGATGTTATTCTTTATATATTTCTAAATTATAATAAATATTTTTGGAAAGAAAGGTAAATTAGTTCAAAGTTCAAAATAATTTTGAACGAGATTTGAAATATCAGGTTTATGAATATAGTACTTTTAGCAAAACGTGGCGTTTAGTACTTTTTGGAATCAAAAGAAGTGGATATAGTACTTTTTAAAAACATACGAAGTGGATAAAGCACTTTTTGAAACAAAAAGGATAAGAGACCGCCATTGTGCTGGATACAGTACCTTTTGAAACTAAACGGAATATTCACCCTCGTTTTTCAAGGGAATAAATTATCTTTTGCTTCAAAACGATAGCATTTTTGCGAAGAACTACCCCCCCCCCCCCCCCCCAAACTCTGGGCAAGTGTTAACTCAATATCGACAGAAATGGTCGTTAGTACCTTCTGGAATCAAACTCCTCATATTTAAGTGCAACATCCATTTAGTGGACTTTTCAGGTGTGAAATAATAGGTAGGTAAGTATATACATTTCTTAATGTATAAACATGTCATGTTTATACATTAAGAAATGTATATAACTACCTATTATTTCTGTGACCCCGGTGAATAAGTGGTCAAGTCAGATTTGCCCATTTTACAGGGGAGCATTATTAAAATGTGAACCTTCACCTAAAATCCGGATTTTGTCGTAGAAAGTTGAAATTTGGAATGAATGACTACATCATTCATTCGAAATTTCAACCTTCTACGACAAAATCCGGATTTTAGTTGAAGGTTCAAATTTTAATAATGCTCCCCTGTAAAATGGGCAAATTTGATTTGACCACTTATTCACCGGGGTCGCAGTGAAATTTTCACACCTGAAAAGTCTACTAAGTGGATGTTGCACATAAATATAGACAGAGACATTGTCTCTCTTTTCAGAGGGTTGTATTTATGAGAAGAGAAAATGTTCGTTTGGTACTGATCTTCTTGTGAGTTTGAATTTGCCACACACACCAGGCTCAATACTGTAACTCACAGTAAAATGTAGAAACATTGCGGGTTTGCATACCCTGGTCGCGAAGGCAGCGCGGCTGGACTGCTCACTAGACCAGTCGGGTCGCAGCCGCGGCGGCTGTCATGTAGCCGCCGAGACGAGCCGCCGGCCGCGGCCGCTCCAGGGAAATCGGTTCCATCTAAAAACACTGAAGCAGTGGGGAGCGTCTGGTCGCGAGCCGCGGCCGCCCGCCGCAGACGCGCCAGGGAAATCGCACCTTTAAGGTGGGATTTCGCATGGAGACGCGACCGCCCGACCGCCGGCGGCCAACTGCCCGACCGCCCGCGGCCGCGGCCGGCCGCGGGAGAGGGTAGTTTCGCATGTCGGCGATGGAACGCGGCGTCCCGTCGATCATCAGTCTATTTTTTTTTTGGTTCAACGGGAGCGGAAACGTGATGGCAAGAAGGAAACTCTCGGTGTGTTTATTAATGGATGAAGAAGAGGAGGAAGATTTTAATTTGAACTATCAGAAGACCAATAGGTCCAATGTCCAAAAAGAATAGAGGAGGGCTTTTTCTCGAAACTAGTGCAGTTGCACCTCGAGAACGATGAAGAGAAGTTCCGACTGTTTTTCCGGCTCAACTTCAACCAATTTGGTTTCATCACTTCCCTCGTGGAAGAAGATCTGATGAGGACAATTACGAGCTGGGTTCCACATCCCATTTCAGCACGAGAGAAAGTGGCCATCACTTTGAGGTAAGTTCGATGTCATGTTTCAATATTATAAAAGTAAATTTATTGAAATGAGTAAGTAGGTAATATCAAAACTGGGGAGCTGAAGATAGGTATGAATTTAATTTTCATAAAAAATTGTTGAACAATGTTAACTGATTTACAAATTTAAAAAGTTAAGTGAAAAATCCTGAAGGTTTGACGGGGCTGGTTGGGGTGGAGGAGCCCCGTCAAACCTTCAGGATTTTTCACTTAACTTTTTAAATTTGTAAATCAGTTAACATTGTTCAACAATTTTTTATGAAAATTAAATTCATACCTATCTTCAGCTCCCCAGTTTTGATATTACCTACTTACTCATTTCAATAAATTTGCTTTTATAACATTGAAACATGACATCGAACTTACCTCAAAGGAGAGTTACAGTCCTCACCTCCGTGATGTACCGAATTTCACTTGAAATGAAACGGGTTTGCATATACAGCCGCCGGAAGGGGCGCGTCTCGACTGGTCCCTCGAGCAGTCGAGCCGCCGAGACGCGGCGGCCCGAATTTCTGACCGCGGCCGCTGGCGGTCATGTCAAATCGGTTCCATTGAAATACACAGAAGGAGTACTGGGCGGCTGGCCGCCGCGTCTCGGAGACGCGTACGCTGGCCGCAGCGGCTGCATGCGAAATCCCACCTTTAGAAATGTGCCGCGTACGGCGGACGGACGGAAAATTTTTCATTCGATTTTCGGATTCTACGTAGGTACCTTGAAACGTAAAACTTCAAATTTTGAGGGGGGTTAAAATTTTTTTTTCTTGCTCGATTCCAAAGGCTTATTATTGAAAATAATAAACCAAAACCTTTCCAACAATCAAAAACGCTGCAAATTATTACATAAAGGTTTTTTCTGTGCAGATCACTCGCCTGCAAAGAATACGGCTTTTCCACCACCTACCGACCATATTTTACCTTCACAATCAAGTTTATTTTGGAGAAATGAACGCTTCACAATCAATTCGAATAACCCTTTCGCGCACCTCGGTACAACTACCAAACTGGAAGCACTTTGAAATATGGCGGGGTTTTAATTCCATTTTATCGTAACAGATAGAAGAGCTGTCGGAAAAATGTTTGCATCTATTAGCTCTGCCCAGAATGCGAGAAAACTCGAAAGAGGGTGTTTTGTGGTACATCTGCTGTAACTATGTGCGCCATCAACAATACAAATTCAGGTGCTGACTTCCTGCTCATCTTCATTCTTCGTTTATTCCGAGAAAATTGAAGAAACAGCCCACCTCATCTTGGTAAGTAAAAAGTCTATCATTATTCCTGAGTTGACTTCAAAAGATCAATAATAGTAAAAGTTACTCGCAACGATGTTATTGAGGTTTGGGACTGGCGGAATCGTCGTTTTTAGCCAACTTTGCCTAGTTCCGATAGGTGCCTACTTTAGTTTACTCCGCTGTTTCACCGGCGGCAACGTCATTTTTCACCAACTTTGCCTAGTTTTGAATATCTTTGTTTACTTTTCTGTTTCACGACATTTACTTTGATTCTTTTTCAGTCTAGATGCCAGCCAGTTCGGTCGGTGTTCAGTGTCGGTTTCTTTCTCCCTAAGCGATTTGGACAAGTCTGCAGTAAGTAGAACATATTGGTTTCTATTCGTCCTACCAACTCCCTTGCAGTCAGTTACCTGGACATCTTTCTTATGTGCTCAATACAATATTATTCTTACAGATATGGACTATTTTGACTTCGAAAATCCTGATGACGTGGCCGAATTGCATCGGCTCCGGGATATTCTGGATGAAATGGCCGAAAATTCCTACCTCTATTTTGTGAAATTATACGGTTTGTTCAACGATTTCCTTCTAGTGATTTGCAAATCCCCTTGCAGTTCTAAGTTTATTATGGATAAATAGGTGTTCAAGTTGGAAATTCTTCAATTTCTGAACTAAATACCACCATGGTACAGCTTGTGTACCAAGGTGCGGTTTCGACCACAACAGGTCCCAGGTGCACCTCGGTACATACGCTGTACCAGCTGGTTTTGAACTAACTAATTGATTATTTTATTAAAAAAATTTATGAAAAATGGTCTTAGAGTCCCTTGGGATCCATTGGGACAGACATTTTTTTTAAATCACCATCGCAGACTTTTGCGCGCGAAAGGTTCACAATCAATTCAAATAAATGAAGAGTTATGGGTGCCATCACTAGAAATTTGATAACTGGTTGCTAAAGACGCAAAACTGAGTACAACTCGAAGAAATGAACAGCAGTCGCATTTGGGTCAACTAAAATTTTAACGGAGATTAGGCCTCTTTGGTGATTCACACTCGTGTTTCTGATTTATCGAAGCCCATATACCAAATTTCATCAAAATCGGTCCATGGTAACCAAAAAAGTGTCGAGTACGGCAGAAACTGAATAATATAAATAACGATTTTATTCGATTTTAGGATTCTACGTAGGTAGGTATCATGAAACGTGAACCAACAAATTTTGAGGGAAGGTTAGAAAAAACGTCTGCCAAGTTGGGTGGGCAGTATAGCTTCCTCACTCATTGTAACATGGACGTATAGAATCAGTTGGGGTTTGTATTTTCAACGTAGAATTTTATTTAGCGGTCCACCGTCTAGGACCTAACCCACACAATCCCTGAAAATTTCATCGAAATTGGTTGAATAGTTGCGGAGTTTTGGTTGTAACAATAAATTTAAAGTTCGCGCATGCGCAGCGGCTATTGCTTGACCAATTTAATTGAAACTTATAGGGTGTCTCTTAGAAGTTAGTCCCTAACTAACCTCCAAATTTGAGCAAAATCGGTTCATTAGATACCGAGAAACCGAGGTTCCAGGAAATTCACGTTTGCGCATGCGCACTCGCTCCTATTGGTCCGAAGGTGCTGAAATTGATAGGGGACCGTCTAGGACCTAACCCGCACAATCCCTGAAAATTTCATCAAAATCGGACCACAGGTTAGTATAGTTTTGCCCGGGACAAGGATTGACCACAGACAGACCGACAGACAGACAGACAGACACGGAACCAAAATTGTTCGGGAAGCTCTAAAACGCAAAAAGCAAGTGGAAATTTTGATTTTGGAGGACATTTTTTTTTTTTTTTTTTCACTTCTTTCACGAATACAGAGCTTCCCTACCTTCGGTAGTGAGGAAGCAAAATGTACTGGTCGATTCCAAGGGTTCGTTATTTAAAATAATAAACCTAAAGGAGAGGGTTCTCCGCCAGACCAGAAACGGCTGGACAGGAAATACAAGGTTAGAAGAGCCTTTGTTCCTGTTGGAACAAAGTTGTTCAGCAACTGTAATCCAAAACCCAGAAATTGTTAGGACTTGAAATAATGTTGGGTTATTTTGGCACCTCGTTTTAGGACTCATAATACATTCATCTTGAATGAGATGGTCAGCAACATGAGTTTGAGACATGAAAATGGTGGTCTCGATTCCAAAATAAGTCAATCCTTGCCAAATAGGCACAGTGTGCCCCATATTCTGTAGAAATAGTTTATGGTTCCACCGCTGGTTATGTTATAACCAGAACCCTTCAAAATGTGGCACTTATTTGTTTAAAATGTGGCACTATAAAATGTGGCAATGTGGCACTTATTGTGGCCGAATGTGGCATTTATTTCAGCTGATGTGGTATTTATTTTTTTCAACTTTCAACCCCCTCCCCACCATAAAAGGGATGTTAAACCATTGAATCATGAAACTTGAAAGCAACTACTATATTATGTATATCAACTATTTACAACATGTTAAATTCAATTATAAAACAATTTTAAGTGGGCGGCTATGTTATCCATGGATAAATTGAGACGACGGTCGCTCAGGATATATTTCAATATAGAGAATGATCTCTCTACATCGGCAGAAGTCGCAGGCGCGTACTTCATTGCAAGGACGTCTTCAGCGTCCCACTCTTCCCTTCGAGATTCGCGGCTTTACTTTTCATTTCTTCCCAGCCGCAATTTCTGTCCAGAACGGCCTGTACCTTGGCGTTAATCCTTAATCCAATGGCTCCTTGGTAGTCGGTGTTGGTGATTTCCTTCATCTTCTTCACAGAGGTCGTCAGGAGAATCTTTTGAGACTGCAGCTGCTCGATTATGCTTGGAATGTTTTTAAAATTTGACTCCAAAAAGAGAGGCTGCGGGAAGAGGGCCGGGTCGTCTATGAGGGCTTCTGCTTTCTTCACCGCACCAGCATCGAACATCGAACTATAACAGTGTGTTTTAGTTCGATGGCATCGAACGTACATGAGACCCTAACAACAGCCGAAGACCCACGTTGACCTGTGATGACAAGTTAATCTTACCTGGTTTCAGCAAACATCCATTCGTCATATTTTTCTCTGCGTTCTCGGGCGTTAGTAAAAATAAGTATTAGTAAAATAAGGAGAAATGTGGCACAAAATGTGGCATTTTCAAAGAAATCAACGAAATATGGCATTTTATCGAAAAATGGGCCGAATGTGGCATTTTAGTGTGGCGCCGTGGCAATGTGGCATTTGAAGGTCTCTGGTTATAACTTATACTGCTAAAAGATCATTTTGTGAATAATCTCACATCAGTTGGACCGTCAATTTGGATTATAGAACTTACAAACTGAGCAAACGATAATACCAAGGACTACACACCTATTCCACCGTCCACTTGACGAACGTTCAGAGCTAATCATAACTTCCAATAAATCAAATACGCCTAAGACACTCGTTAAGTAAGGAGCTAACTAGGGAGCTTATGACCCAGTTTACCATCCAGTTCGTGAAGCAACCGACAAACGAAGGGTCAATCAGAGTCGATCAGATTAGCGAACAGCCTCGACAAAGCGGAATTAAACACGAAACTGGAGATGCAAGGCGGCAATCAAGAGTACTCAGAATTAATTGTCCGGGGTGGCCAGAAGAACCGACAAATGATGGTTAGCATGCGTTCTGGCTCCTTAGTAAATTAGTTCAAGAACAAAGACAAAACATTGATAACCGAAACGTCGATTTCTTAAATTTTGAAGGACCCATTTTGGTTGGATTCGGAAATCGTTGCCTGTTGGCTTCAAGATGATTGCCTTTGGATTTCATCACTATTGGATCATTAGGAGCCAACATCTGGTGCTTCACCCGAAGAAATCCTCAGTACGGCAATTTTCAACTGTTTTGCTGATTTAGGGCTCCAGGATATTTGTCTAGACTACTTATTACTTATATTACTGGAAATGCCTAGGACTGGAACGATTACTGGTACGATACCTAGGAGATATTGGGGCAATGGGGGTCACTCCAGAATGCCTGCATTCCATTCAAGTTGAGAATCCATTATTAGTTCATTACAAATCTCATAAATCCTGTTAACCCTAATAGGACCATGGTATCACTAATGTCACCAGGGTTACAATTTAAAATCTAATGGACAGAAGAATTTGTTGTCTCAAAATAGAGTTGTGAAAATAATTTCCAAGGAAATTGTTGAAAAAATTTTCAAAATTTTTGTTCTAACATAATTTTTTGAAATTCAGCTCTTTCCATACATTTTATTAAATTGTAATTTAAATCTAGTTAATCTGCTGACACCTTGGGTAAGCTGAGGTGTTCCCAAGATGTTTTCGGTGACACGAGTGACACCATGGTCCAATTAGGGTTAATGTTATCGGAATTCCAAGAGCATTTTTTTTACAATCACCAAGAAATTTGAGCGATGGGGTAGAGCAAAACAGCATCATTTTCATAGTTTACCAGCAAAATCTACCAGAATTATGTAAGTTGAGAATCTTCAAGGTTTTTTCTCATCTAAATGACAAAAAAATAAATTCATAAATATCAACACTCAATTTCATCAAAATTCTAAGGGAGTTCGTTTTCTGAATGACAATCACCTACTGATCCGAGCAATGGTGGTTCTTTTCATAGTTCAACGGCATTCTTTTCCCCAGCAAAATGTAACAAAATTCGTGTAAATTGAGAATCCTCGAGGTTTTTCCTCATCTAAATGAAAAATTTCGTAAATGCCTACACTAAATTTCATCAACAACCCAAGGGTTCTTCACCACCACCTACAGATCTGATCTGCGTCCTTTTCATGGTTTCCCACCGAAATCTATCAGAATTCATGTAAATTGAGGATCCTCAAGGTTTTTTCTCACCTGAATGGAAAGTTTCGTTAATTCCCTTAACTAAATTTCATCAACAACCCAAGAGCACCGTTTATCAAGTTTGGTTTTTCCCATTTTTCTCTGGCAATTATTGGTCGATTTTCATGATGTTTAGCGACAATCCTTTAGTTTTTCAACTCCCTAGACTGATGCACTAATGCATTTCGAAAATCCTTGAACATTTCAAATTTAGGTACAACGTTTTAAGTTTGAGCCCCTGCAATTTAGGGAAATACTGACCCAGAACGAGGAACGAACAGCGACCGACTGAGACCCCCTTAAGCAGCACCACCGATCACATCCCCAAAACAAAACTTGATTTTCACGATGATGTTGCTGATTACTTACATGATAAACAGCAACACAACTGTAAAATGTAAATTGCAATGAAAATTTCATTATAAATTAATTATTAGCAAATAGTAGAGAATATTAGAAATTGGTGGATCTTGGATTTTAAAAATTCGGGTTTGCGACTGTTCAAAGACTAACCTACAATTTTTTTTGGAAATTTCATCAAAATTGTAACTGCCTATTATTTTTGTTACGGTTTTGCAGGAAGAAAAAAAATTGCCTTAAACGCACAGAAGAGGAATCAAAATAATAATTCTACATAGTAAGAACGATTGTTGCTCATTGACTTGTTATATTCATCTTCTTATTTGGATTGACCCAACACCAACCTTTATTCTCCTGGCCTTTGTACAACACCCGAGCTATGAATTGTAATTTCGTATCCTCTCCCACTATTACTAAGATATATTGCAAGGACGTTCAACAGGTTATCCATTCGGTCGTCTGTTTTCAATTCAACGAACACGTTCAACTTGTCAAACAAACTATCAGTTAACAAGGGAACCACCTCCCTGTGTCTTGTTTTCACGCTATCCGGCTAATTATTATTATAAATACAACAACCGTCTTCGCCGTCTCTTGGAAGTGTACTTTTTCCCTCACTCAGCCTCGACCCGTATTTTTTCCACAGTTTTTTCAAACCGACTTTGAAGTCGGTTTCACAACTCACGACGACAGTTTTATGCGCTCAGGAGACAGCTGCGGCGTGGTATATCGAGAGAGATTTCGCAGCAAATCTATTTTGGAAATGTCCCCATTTGTTGGAGAAATGACCGAGCCATCTGCCTGTAAATTCGACAAACGGACCAATACTTGCAATATTGTCATGAATAGATATGCTGAAAAACTACACTGACATTTTACAGGGTGTTACGCATAAGATGGGCATAACTTCAGGGTTCGATTCTTCAAGGTATTTTCAACAAAAAATGTCTCCAATAAATTTTGTCGTAACTCCTTAATTCTGCGATTTTTTTCAATTTAAATATTTTTTTCCGTGTTTTTGACCTTACGTCATTAAAAAATTTTGAGGCCATTGCAAAAGCTTCATTTTTCTTGAAAATTCACTAAAATCCATTTATTTATTAATTTTCATAGGCAATGATACCAAACTCATCAAGATCGACCTCACATCTTGTGATTTCTCTTCAAATTTGAATTTTAAAAACAAAAATTCAAAAACCGTTGGAAAGCTGACCATGTTTTTTCTGAGTAAAAACTTCAATAAAGTTTTCTTTTTGTTTTATGGCTAAAAGATTTTGATTTTGCACTAGGTAGCTTAGAAATTTAACGCTCTTTCCAACGATATCCTCAAATTTGAATTTATTTGGTAAATAACAGGAGTTCTACAGTGTTAATGAAGTAAGGTCGAAAACACGAAAAACATCTTTAAATACCCCCCTTGTAACGTATGTGGACTCCACATATGCACCACAAATGGCAGCATTTTTGATGGTTCTGGCTGACCGTCTAAGTGAGAAGTGGGATCGGCCAATACTGGAAGTAAAGGGATGGTTACGGACGAGGTTGTCCTTCTCCATACTGCAGCTACAATGTGCCTTCGAGGTGCGAGAAGGAAATGGAGAGCATTCGACTCATTTTTGGGATTCGTGGACGGAGCTGGAGTCAGTAAAGGTGTAAATTCCTAGACGCGACTCACGACTGCGACTGCGACTCGCGATTGGTCGCGTCCCACTCCTTCAATGCATTCTTATGGAACAACATTCCTAGGCGCGTTTCCCGACCGCACGGCTCAATGCGGCTGACCGCTGATGAGCGCGTCTGCGACTCGACTGGTAGGGTGAGCAGTCCAGCCGCACGCCGTCTGCGACTGAAGTATGCAAACCCGCTCGTCTCGCAAACCAAAAAATGAGAAGCACAGAAAGCGTTGGAAATTTTTTTTTTAAATTTTACATTTATTTTATTTTTAAAAAAGGTGAGCAATACATATTTACAATGTTACGACCCCCTATAAGAAAATCTTGTGCTGGGGGTCGGAGTGTAATCTTCTAGTAATAATTAAGTATAATAATAACGTTACAATAGAAATCAATTGGCTAAAGAATAAAGAACAAAAAATACATAGGTACCGTGCCTACTGCTACATACAATATCAGAATAACCAAAAAATATCAAATGATATGGTGACACCTAATTAAGATTAAAGGAGAGAAATGAAATATTCTTTCAGTTTGTTTTTAAAAACAGTTAAGGATTCCTGTTTCCCGGTCAAATAGTTTGGAAGAGAGTTGAACCGAGAAACACCACAAAAAGAATATAATCTCTGTCCCATAGCTGTTTTCATTCTCGGCGTAAGCAGGGTAATTTTGTCCGAAGCTCTTGTAGTATTAATATTTCTTTGTATTCTTCCAAGACAATTCTCCTTGTAAGTGAAAATCAAAGTAATTTTTTCTGCAATCTTCCTCAAGTCGAGCACTGCGAACTCCTTGAAGATTAATGAAGAGGGGGATCTCACCGGCTTCTTAAGTTAAATCTCAATTAGACACTTTTGGGTTAGCGCTAGGGGATTCAATTTTGACGATCAATGACCCCATGGCAATTTTTGACAATCGTGAAGAATAATTCATCTTCCTCCTCTTCTTCCAACAGGAGAGCGAGCACTACCTTCTTCACGGACATCTTGAGCCAGACTGACACAGTGGCCAGCCGTACCTAGGAATGTTACAGGTTTGCGGCGTGCGACTGCGTCTGTCGACCAAAAATCGTGAGCCGCAGTCGCAGTCGTGAGTCGCGTCTAGGAATTTACACCTTTATGGCCTAATCTAAATTCAAAACTCCATTAGATTGTTTTCAAAAAATTTTCCAGGCAATTACTTGTTATGCGAAATAAATTGATTGTTGAATTACGAAAAAAACATTGAAAAAACTTGAAAAATTAAGTGGTTAAAAAGAAATGTATAATTGAACCGTGAAGTTATATCCAACTTGAGTCTAAACACCCTGCATCATCGTTGAGAAACAACGCCAAAGGGAATTAGATAAATCGACCAAGTTGTTTGTTTTCTTGAAGGACCACAACCTTGATAGAAAATGCATTCTAATTATGACAAATATGCTTTGTCAGTGTTTTTTTATGGTGTTGTCAAAAATACATGGGAAATCGCTTTGGAGCAAACCCTCAAAACCCTCCAAAAAACAGGAAACTGTGCCTCCATATCATTAGAGTTTATGGTGGTTTATGGCTGCTTGCCAAGATGGGCGGCGAATATGGCTTCCATACATTAAGTAATGTATAGAATTGTTGTAAATTACTTCATTCTATCAATATGTATAGAATGAAACAGGATTATCATATCGAGTAGACAAATTGGACACAGTCGAGCTCGAGATTAGAAAAAAAAACTATGGGCATTATTCTGGGGCCCAGGTCCTCTCCAAACTTGAAAAAAAGGGCAAGTAGATAGTGAGAAATTCATGGGGGACTGTCTTGGAGACTGAAAATTTTGAACAATGATTTCCGTGTAGTTATCGGGACATCGACATCGGGGTCGACATAAAAACTGACAAGGACTCGAGTTGCTCAGAAAGCTGTGAAGATGCAGGAAATTGTAACATTAAATGACCTATTTTTTCTCATTCTGCAAGAATAGAGCTATTTTCGAAAATGAGGATAGAAAATAGTACGGTATTTAGCATTGGTTGCTTGCCTATCGAAATACTTACCTTTTTTTCTACGTGGGTCGAGGAAATTAAAAATCGACGTTTGAAAAACGCCTCTACAGAGCGGCCAATGTGGATTCCTTGTGAATGTGAACCGACCCACATCCTACAATTCCACGAACAACAAACTGGTTGGACGTCCTTGGCTCCCTCACCTTGGAATCCGAACACCTCAACATTTCGGCTCTCAGAGGACCTCTCAGTGACCTGGGTCACCTCCTGCGTTGGCGGCTGTTGGTAGGCAAATATCCAGCAATTGATAGTACCCTTAATATACATATTCAAATATTTGTTCAATAGGAAGATCGAAATCGTGAAGTCAGTGAGGAAGTGGAATGACAATTTACCAGAACATGCTAGACTAAGAGCAGATAATTAGGTGAAAATAATAATTTGAAAGACAGAAATTTACGAGAAAGATCGCGGATACCAATCCGCAACACACACCTTACTCAGATAGGTGGAGTGATCTGACATCAACCGAATGTTCACTTTCTTACCTCAACACTAGAAGACCTCAATTGCTCCAAAATACCAACGAGTGCCACAAAATAATAAAATAATATCACGTTATGAAGAATATGATAATCTCGGAATGTGAGTATTCATGTTTCAAACCGGGGGAAATGGGTTCCTAGGGCTACGAAGTTGCCTTTGAAGATCTATTAGAGCAATCATCAATGACTATGTTTTGCTCATAATAAGGGTTTGTTCAGCCGAGTGCATCCATAAATTATCTCCATAAACAACCAAATGAACAACTAAATTTGGGTTCTTGCAAGGCAACTTGATTCGGCCAAATGACCTCATGGAGCAGATTTATTAATCAGTAACACAGTCAACAGAAACTCTTGAAGTTAGAGCTACTAAACGAAAATTGTAGATCCATACCAACATCTCCTACCAAACTTCTGCCAAGTTGGGTGGGCAGTAGCTTCCTCACATAACACATCAATAACATCTGTTGGTTCAACACCTCCAATGCCTGGTGGAAGCAAAGTTAAGACATTATTCAGAAATTGAGGGGGTGCCACGACCCCCTGACACCCCCCCCCCCACCCATTCTAGCATAGAGGAAAAGCACTGACAAATTGGCAGACGGAAATTTCCTGAAGATGTGATTTTCGTCTCCTCAACCCCAATATTGATTCTATTACCAATAATTCTTATGAATTTTAGGTTTTAAAACGACGTTAACGCACTAAGTTTGTTAGTAATCTAAGATGTACATAGGATTAGCTATTTTCTTGTTGAGAGAGCGCAATACAGTGGTGCCGAATGACCATTTTTTAGCATAACTAGCATTGCTCCAAATCGTTTGCCACAAACTAACTAGTTCTCCATGCTATTACTTATTATTATAGTGCTCTTCTCCAATTACGGATTGAAATTGGCGTATAAAAGAAACAATCAACCTAAAATTGCACTACTTTGCCAACAATCGCACGTCATAACCTCCAATTCAATTGGAAGAAGTAATTTTTACTACCTAAAATTTTACCTACAGTCACATAAACTCCACTCTAATAAGCTTTTAAACATATTCAGAAGGATTCCACGTAAATTTGTGCAGTTTTGCCTGCTGATTCTTGTGCTTTCCCCCAATAACTTGTTCAAACGTACTGACGTATAATCCAAATTCATGGAGCATTTTATGTTGTTTCGAAATAATAAACTGTGTTCATTCAGTAAACAAGGAGACACAGCTTCCATCCGAGCACTGACATACGGAGTTTAGTGAAACATTTGCCCTCCCGAAATTGATAATGGGACCATCAAGTATCTAAAGCGTTTTGTGCGGTCAATATCAACAATTTGTAACTGTTACACAGAATTGCCGCTCTGTACTGTCCAGGGTTGTCCACGAACGATATAGACAATCAGGAATCTGAAGCAGAAGAGAACTATCTTCGACGTAATAAAGTGAACGAACCGGACTACAAGCCTCTGCTATAATCAGCACGGGTCTCACTAGCGGAAAATAATGACCCACCGCAACCCTTCATTACCAGATTCTCACGCAGGTTGAATATCATAAATTAATGACAGACTACCTTCGAGAGTTTGGCTAACGATATAGTCATTTTTGAATCCTCGAGTGAGACGCACAGATGCTAAAATCGGCCATTTTCAGCAAAAACACAAAAAACCGCCGTTCTTATGGGCATTTTAACACTAATCACAAATGTATAGATGGACGGTGTTATACACAAACCAGCCAGGCGCCAAGTTATCGTTTCCGAGAAAAATCGAATTGAAAACTTTTCCGGTTTTGGTTTATTATTTTCAATAATGAACCTTTGGAATCGACCAAAAAATTTTTTTTTAACACCCCCTCAAAATTTGATGGTTTACGTTTCAAGGTACGTAGAATCCAAAAATCGAAAAAAATTTGGCCGTCCGTCCACCGTACGCCTTAAGCGGCACTTTTGCCACTTAGCATTGACCGATTTTGATGGAATTTGGTATGTAGGCTCCATTTGGGGTCTAGTTGTTCCCCGAAGATTTTGGTTGATGTAAGTTACTTCTAAGGGTTCAAAAATGAATTTTGAAAACGCCCTAACTCAAAAAATGTTGATATAAAGGTATTGTTTTTCCTTCAATTTAAGATCCTACAGAATTTTTAGAATTTTTTGAGACCACGCGGAGCCTAGTAGGACAAATCGTTCGCTCCCTACGATAATTTAAGGGTTTTTAATTAAGTAAAGTAAGTATTAAGGGAAATTTTAGGTAATTTAAGGGAAGAAGTAAGTATTAACGAGAAATTTAAGGGAATTAAAGGGTAAGAAACACGGGTGTGAATCGCAAAAGAGGCTTAATCTCCGTTCAAAGTTTAGCTGACCGAAATGCGATCGATGTTCATATTGGATCTTCTTCGGTGGCTTTGTAGACGAGTGATCTACATAGAAAAATAATAAACCATTGTGTAATAATTTGCAGCGTTTTTTGTTTCTAATCCTGCCTCTTCAGTGATGAATACTCGGTATCCCACGTTTCTTGATGCGCTAATCGTTTCTGGAGGCTAATAAAATCCTCCATCGGCTCATCATCTTACAGAAACCGAAACATTGTCCGGAACTTCCGAAAAAGGGTGCCACGGCAAGAGGAAACAGGGAAGTTAGTAGGGAGTTAGTAGGTATTATAAGGGCAAAAGCGATCGGATTGTTGGGAAAACCTCAGCTGAGTTTTTCGCAAAGAGGCTAAACATGACTCATGTCGTTTGGCTGCTTTGTGCTCAATACTAACGCTTGGCCGGTTTGTGCGGATTATGGAACTTCGAATAGATGTTTTGCACAAACAGTTGATCAACCCTAGTTCGTCAATAAGCCGACAGACTGCATTATAATGCACAAAATCTGAAAGTACTCGTCGAGACGAATCGATTGATACCGAGAATTTGATTTTACACATTTTTACACCTTTCAGATAGCTGTATCTCTTTGTTTCTGGCATGAAAAACAAATTTTCTGCATTTTTGTGTGTACCTAGCTATTAAAAATAAAAAACGTCTTCAGTTTAGAACTTTGTTTTGGATTCAATATTATATGTGAGGCGGAAAGCGAAAAGGGACCTCTTGTCGGCGTTCGTCGAAATGGAGTTATTGCTATTTTCTCAATCTGTATAGATTTATGAAGAATTTAAGACCAAAAGCATCCTTGTAGCTCAAAAAATGAGGAAGCTGCAGTATTTCAGTGTTTTATAACAGAAAAAATGGATTTTGAGAAAAACGAACCTAAACTTCAAAATGCTACCTACTTGTTGTTTCTCAGAGTTCAATATTTTCTTATTTAGGTTACTTTCGATTCGATTCGATCTTTCAGGCCTGTACACTTGGGTTCTAGAGGGTCCAAGGACCAATAATCGATAGAAGTGAAAAATCGATACTTTCGACCTTCTTCCAGTTTTTAGCCTTTTCCTCGAAATCAGCTTTGACGACAAGAGGTCCCTTTTCGCTTTCCACCTCACATATGTTTGTTCAAATATGGTTTATTGATCAAATATGGTTTATTGGTCAAATATGGTTATTCAATACACGATTGTTCAATATATTGCTTGTGGTTTAGGGAGTCATTCAAATATTTCTGGTACGGACATAGGTACCTTGCTATCCTCATGGGGCAAATTTTTACATATTGGTGCCTTTTTGGATTAACCTCCAGCCATATGATTATGCTATCAAAAGAAGAAAGTTTAGACGTATGGAAGTCTTTTTCATGGGAAAATGACCTAAAGCCATGAAACGGTCCACGTCGAAACGAATAGTGTAACAGTTCGGAACATTTTGCTTTTCGGAATTTTTTGAACAACTATGGTCTGTCTGAGGTCAATTAATTGTCCCGGGCATTATTAGACGCAATTATTAATTAGACTTAGGGCATAATTAGTCGCATTTGATTACATTTTCAGGGTATTTTCTTCAGTGCACTTTGGGCGCTCGATTTTGCTCAAATTTGGAGGGTAGTTAGGGGCTGGATCCTTGGAGAATACACATTGATTTCTTCGGATCAATGAGAGCCAAAAAACTCAACAGCATAATCGGGAACTATTTGCAATCAAGTTGATGTTTATCGTCTCACAAAACGTCATCATGATTGTGAAATTCCAGCTTCAGTGGATAACAGCACAATATTCAAGCATTCTTACATGTAAGAATTCTACATTATGTGAAACTAATTCTACAAGTCCATGTTATTCAATGTGAAGAAACCATACATCCCACTCTACTTGGCAGACCTATCTTCTCTGAGAACCCCAGCTGATTGGACTACTGTGAAATAGGTACATCAGCAACTATTCTGACCAACTTCCAACTACCTACCACTCCAAATGAGTAAGTTTTTTCCTGCTAGGTTGGTAATTTCTCGCACAGCGGGACGAAGGAGACTCAGTGGCTCCAGATGCCTTCTCTAGTAAGGAGTTCGCTCATTGGCGGAACTGACCTGCCGATCTGGTTTCTAGTTCGTGGAGTCATCCGGGTCACGTCAGCTTCCAAAGCGACGATACCAGTCAGGGTGTGGTTCCAAAGCAACAGATGCACCGTATTTGTGATGTATACGTAAAAGAACCACAAATCCACTTCTAAAAAGTACACTTAATAGCATCCATAGACATAATTAGAGATACTAATTAGACATTTTAAGGCGTGGGGGTCTATCTGTGAAAATGTAACTAGAAAACAATGCAACCTTTCTATTTCTGTCTTTCTGTGGATTTTCACGTACACCCAACCTTCCGCAATTTTCATCACACAGAAATCGTTCGCCACTCGTTGGAAAGCTCTTGATTTATGTGAAAAATCTGCACATCTCAAGCTACCAATTTCCCCCTCCTAGCGCGCCTGGCTACATTCCTAAACTAATTTGATGGGACTATAAAAAAAAAAAAAAATTTTGGCAGAAACATGAATGCACAGGTTTCTATAAACCCCCCTGCACCCCCCGGTTTATTTCTTTTTCCATACTCTGTATGAAATCATAGGAACACAGAATGTGTTCTTGCGATACTAGTCATCCGTTAAATAAAAAACAACAATAATAAATGTGGAGTTGACATTAACATGACAACCAATAAACATATCACCAGATGTTTTTTCTGTCGCTTTTTCGTGACGATTTTTTTTCGGTAGGTCATCGCAAAAACACATTCTGTGTTAAAAATTTTTTTTTGGCAGAAACATGAATGCACAGGTTTCTATAAACGATTTTCAACATGACCGAATACGAGACGTGACATCAATTTTTTTTGTAATCTAATAAATTACGTACCTATTTCAATTTTATAATTTTGTTGTTTTTTCTTTCAGCCTACATCTTTCTACGTTCATTTCAAGTATTAGCTTTCTTCTTATTTAAATTAATTCTCTAAGTGATAGACAACTTAATAGGTTTTTGGCGGAAAAGTGTCCCTATAATGGAACCTATGAGCCTAAATCGGGATGCTTTTTGAATAAAATAAACAATAAATTATTCCTGAGCTATACTCTTTTGAAACTCCACACTCGATTCGAAATCATAAACTCAATTTTAAATGCTTGCATACGAGTCTGCAACACATTGGGACATTTTCATGTCAACCACTACACAACAAGGTAGTGAAGTAAGGTTGTTAGTTCAACCCAAGCATCAAAGTTTTCGTGACGATTTTTCAGTTCAAAGCCAAAGCAAAATGTAAGGTTGTTGATTGTTCTCTACGCAACACAGTGAGTCTATTTTATTTATTGGTCGCGTGAGCAAGATTTGCTTAGTTTTCGTGACGATTTTTCAGTTCATGTGCCAGAGCAAAGACATGAAAATGTCAAAAGATGACAATACCGTTTTTCACAATTTTGTGACGTCTTTCCGTCTGGAATCAATTGGGGAACACATACAAAAAATGCTGCAAATTATTACACAAAGGTTTATTATTTTGACATTTTATGTCCTTACTATGGCACATAAATGAAAAATCGTCACGCGGGGATCGTTACGCGGGGAGCGTTACGCGGAAATTTCTGATGATTTTCACGTATAACCAATCGTTCCTAGGGAAAACTAACTTCCTCATTTTCCACCCCACAAAAATCGTTCACCACTCATTGGAAAGCTCTCAATTTATTAAAAATAAGACATAAAATGTCTCTCGTGGTTGCGTACTTGTACGAAAGCTGTATCCACCGTTTTTTAATCAGTCTACTTAGGCAAAAATATCGATAGTATAGCCCAAAAGTATCGATATCTCCGATATTTTAGGCAAAGTATCGATACCAATATATCGGTATAAGTTTTACATCAAAAGTATCGATACCATGAATGTATCGATACTCCGATATATCGGTGGTACCTATCGTGCCGTCCCTACTTCAGTGGCATCAGGACAATATAAGATAATTCAGGTGGCATATGGTTGTAGTACTTACCAGTAGTTATAGTCCTTTGCGGTGAACCGATTGCAATGGTAATTTCTTCATTTTTTGCATTACATTTCATAGCATAGCTATGGGGTAGAAGTTTTCTAGATATTGGGAGACTTTATACTACTGCATTGACCTCCAGCTCCGTTTCTTCGAAATTATTTCTATATAGATGACTCGTCTGCAAAGAACGGCTTTGCCATTGTTACCACCAACCAACATGAAGGAAAACATCGAACGCATCGGTCAGCTAAAATTTGAACGGAGATTAGGCCTCTTTTTCGATTCACACTCGTGTTTCTGATTTATCGTTAGTCCAACCCTTAAGTTCTCGTAGGGAGCGAACGGTTTGTCCTACAGGGCTCCGCGTGGTCTCTAAAAATTCCAAAAATTCAGTACTATCTTGAATTGGTGGAAAAACAATACCTTTAGATAAAAATTTGTTGCGTTAAGGCATTTTTAAAATTTCAAATTTTATTTTCCTAACCTTAGAAGTGACCTACATCAACCAAAAGCTTCGTGGCACAACTAGACCCCAAATGGAGCCCATATGACAAATTTAATCAAAATCGGTCAAAGCTAACTGGAAAAATTACTGCGAACAGCGGACGGATGGCCAAATTTATATTCAATTTGGATTCTACGTACCTTGAAACGTAAACCAACAAATTTAGAGGGGGGTTAAAAAAAAATTTCTTGGTCGATTCCAAAGGTTCATTATTGAAAATAATAAACCGAAATGGAAAACGCTAAAAATTAATTTCCTGTTGTGGATAACCATTAGGGACCTCAAAAACCTGTTTGCCAAAATTTGGCACATTTGGAAACATTTAATGTTTCAAGTTCAGTCATGATTTGTTCTTCAGTTGAATCAAACGTTGTAAAACTGGACAGCTACTGGTAACAAAAACTTGAATGACTTGTAAGTTGTAATATTTCAAAATACCCGCGGCAGTTGGTTCTTCAACAATTGCGATATCTCCCGTTAGAGGTTTCGGAATCGCCATCACGATTCGCGTGGGGCTGAAAGTCGGATGCGCGGAGATGACGAACGGATCGTGCCAGGAGGGACCCCATTTGGACCTAAATGTACACGTCACTGCATCCCATTTGGCCGTTTCGAGGCATTCGGGACAAGGAAAACGTCGAATGCAACATGAAATATTCAAAAGGGCCTTCAGAAGTTTATATTTTTTGGCCGACTTCGAAGCACCCCAAAAAACAAGAAGAAGGAGGTCTCTCAGTTTCGTGTGTTAATTCTCGAAACCTCGAATTTTTGTAATTTGGTAACAACTTGCTTGCTTATTTTTTCAGTGTGTTCTCCTCGTATCAATACAGATTTTATTTTACGAGGTGAAAAGTTGAGAAAACGAGTGAAAAACGAAATTTCTGAACTCGGAAAAATTGCCAGTATGTATTTGCCAAACGTCCCCTGTATCATTCGACTCGTACAAACCATGTAAGTTTATTCTTCACAAATTTTGAATTTTGAATACTAGTACATTAGGAAGGAAAAAACTGGTTAGAAGCAGTTATTGGGTTGATAGCTAGGTACCTAACTGACCACAGGACATGTATACAGGGTGTAACGGTTAAGGTCGTACAACCGGCCAGGGTTCGATTCTACAACTAATTTGTGACTTTTTTTGTCTCTTCACTTTTTTTTCTTAACCCCCTTAAAATCGGACTTTTTTCACTTTTAAGATTTTTTTCGTATTGTCGACTTTACGCCATTAAAACAGCTATAACTCCCTTGTTTTTCAGTTAAAATTCAAATGTAATCATACCGTTGGAAAGAGAGTTAAATTCTCTATCTCCCTAGTGTTAAAATTTTATTTTATTTTATTTTATTTAATAAAACTTTTTGAAGAAGACCAAGATGTTGAAAAATGAGCCCGAATAGTAAAATCTCGAAAATCTCGGAAATTTTTCGTTTTTTCAAACGTTTGTAACACTAATTGAAACTGCCGGTTAAGTTCTCACTGTAACCTCAAAAGTTGACCCAAAATCTCAGCTTTCCAACGGTATGGTCATACAATTGTTTACAGTGGACTAATGGTGTAAAATCCTCGTTCCCGTGCCAAAAATCGTGGATCTTCCAGTTAATATCGACGTTTTTCGCGAAAGACATTTTTGCCCTAAAATGAGTTAGGCAGCCATATTTTCGTACTTTGTCTCACTGAGTCAAATTATGACACAAGAATTATCGAAAAAGCAGTCACTGATATCTTGTCCAATTCACTTTTCGAAAATTGTCTTAATTTCTGTTTATTTGTATGCCGTTTTATGAGTGTATGAGTTTTATGAACTGCTATTTTGTTTTAGACAGGTTATTATGAACAGGGTGGTTTGATTACTTGCGATGTGGGGAGGAGGATGGACATTAAAAACATACCTTTGACCTTATTGTCGACCATAGTAACGTTAGTAACTTGGCCGATCTAGTAATAAAAAAATTGGCATACAAATTAACAGAAATTAAGATAATTTTCGAAAAGTGAATTGGACAAGATATCCGTGACTGCTTTTTCGATAAGTCTTGTGTCATATAATTTGACTCAGTGAGACAAAGTACCAAAATATGGCTGCCTAACTCATTTTAGGGCAAAAATGTCTTTCGCGAAAAACGTCGATTTTAACTGGAAGATCCACGGTTTTTGGCACGGGAACGAGGATTTTACACCATTAGTCCACTGTAAACAATTGTATGACCATACCGTTGGAAAGCTGAGATTTTGGGTCAACTTTTGAGGTTACAGTGAGAACTTAACCGGCAGTTTCAATTAGTGTTACAAACGTTTGATAAAACGAAAAATTTCCGAGATTTTACTATTCGGGCTCATTTTTCAACATCTTGGTCTTCTTCAAAAAGTTTTATTTAACACTAGGGAGATAGAGAATTTAACGCTCTTTCCAACGGTATGATTACATTTGAATTTTAACTGAAAAACAAGGGAGTTATGGCTGGTTTAATGGCGTACAGTCGAAAATACGAAAAAAATCTTAAAAGTGAAAAAAGTCCGATTTTAAGGGGGTTAAGAAAAAAAAGTCAAGAGACAAAAAAAGTCACAAATTAGTTGTAGAATCGAACCCTGGCCGGTTGTACGACCTTAACCGTTACACCCTGTATATGACACAATCAATTTGCAGGTTCTTGAGATTCGGACGGGGGGGGGGGGGTAATATATATCTAAGCCAACGTTTCGTACAATTTACAATTTATTGTACATCTTCAGGACTGATCCAAGAAACAGAATAGAAAAATTAGGTTAGACAACTTAATGTACATTACTATAGCAAGTAACAGGTATGTAAGGTAAGTACTGTGGACAAGCTAACCAAAAACTGGAGTGAAGGTGGTCACAATAAGGTTCCTTGGTTTGAGTGATGGGCATCTTATGTTTTAAAGAAAAACAGAGGAAGACTGCACATGCTGGCAAGGATACTTTACATACAACCTGCATACCCAAATATAAAGTGTCCAAGCAAGCATGTGCAGTCATGGAAGACGTACTTCCATGTGTATAAACTGTAGTTCACAGGCCTCATTAGTCAACAGTCAACCTTGTTGACATTTTTATCTTCCGTTATCTTTCTTCCCACATTGAGGATTGAGGGAGTCTTCCTCTATTTTTTAAAAACATAATATGGTGCCCTGCCCATCACTCAAACCATGGAACCTTAAGGGGGTCTCAGTCGGTCGCTGTTCGTTCCTCGTTAGTATTTCCCTGAATTGTAAGGGCAAAAACTTTCAGTTTTCAATTCCCTAGGGCCATGCACTTATAAATTTCTAAAATCCTTAAAAATTTCAAATTTAGCTACAACTTTTAAAGCTTTTGCCCCTACAATTTAGGGAAATAGTCGGAACGAAGAACGAACGGCGACCGACTGAAACCTCCTTAATGTGACCACCTTCACCGCAGTTTTTGGTAATCTTGTACACAGTACTTACCTTGGACCATATTTGTTACTTGCTATGGTAATTCTGTTGTCCAACCTAATCTTACTATTCTCTGTTTGCTGCATCAGTCCTAGAGATGAACAATAAATTGTACGAAACGTTGGCTTGAATGCATATATTATTCTCCTTGACTATATTGTATATAATTCATTAAATAATATTTAATCGTAGTTCATATTTCACATAAGATAATTATATTATAATTATCTTATGTGAAATATGAACTACGATGAATTATAGTTGGGTTTTTGACATTTTCATGTCTTTGCTTTGGCACATAAACTGAAAAATCGTCACGAAAACTAAGCAAAGTCTTGCTCACGCGACCAATAAGTAAATAAAATAGATTCACTGTGTTGCGTAGAGAACAATCAACTGTTTTCTTATTTTGATGCTTGGGTACATGAACTAACAACCTTACTGCACTACCTTGTTGTGTAGTGGTTGACATGAAAATGTCGCAATGTGTTGCAGACTCGTATGCAAGCATTTAAAATTGAGTTTCTTCAAAAGACTACTTTCGAATCGAGGGTGAAGCGTTTAGTTCTTTTTTTTTTTAACTTCTAACATCTTTATTGTAAGAAGCATAGGCGTTGTTTCCTTTGTGAATATTGATTTATTTACGTATTCTTAGATAACATAGCTAGAAAAGCAATCTGAATCTTCCCAAATGTGATATGAAAGACTCACATTCATTAGTATCATCGTGTGTCTAGAGTAAAGACATAAGAATACAATTCATGTAATTAGATTTTATTATCACATCAACTTAATAATAAGTTACTATCATGACAGGAAATGATTATTGAAATGTAGTGACTCAGCTAAATCCACAACAGGGAGGGGGGGGGGCTACGGTCATTGGGGTTTCGTTGTTTGGCGGTGGACTTTGGACCGACTTCTGCGGGGTCGTGGGTTCAAGGCTCACCGCCGGCAGCGTGCTTTTTTCGGCGGCCGGGGCTCTCATCGCCCCCTCGTTCCAACCCAGGGACGTGAGGCAATGGGAAAACATGAGCGAAATCATCAGAACAAATTCTGATCTTCCCTTTGAAGACAGCTGATGACGTCCGCGACGCCAGGAATGGCAGTCGGAAGAAAATCCATCCTAAAATGGTTGTTTACCTCACTTTTACTTTTTCATCATTTAAAGAAAAAAATCTTGCTCGAAACTATGCAAATTTGAGCAATTTTGGACTATTAGGAACTGGGAATTATCAAATGTTTTGTATTTTATTTAGTAATGCCCCCATAAATCATTCGGTCGGATATTTTACTTACATACAATACGTACCTTTGTAACGTGGACATAATAAAGAATTTTTGAGTGTAAAAATGCTTGATTGTATCGTTGAGAACACATTTTTATCGCAAATTTCATCTGTAATTAGTTGCGTGGCTGTTATGGGAGAGCGAAGAGCGAAAGAAGTTGAAACACATCAAAATGTTCAGCGGAGTCAAGTGGCAAAAGGCGGAGGCGCTGACCGTATTTGGGCTTAGAAAGTTGAAACGGGCCTAATGCCCTCTCAAGAACTGAACAAGCAACAGTGAGGGAAGTTCAAGAACCTCGGGTCTCAACGCCCATCTGCAAGGAGGGATTTCGATGGGACCGCAGCTAGCTGCAGCATCCAGCATCATCTAAGCAGACTCGTGACAAGTAAAGATTATATTTATCATCAAGAAATATCACCTAAGCAGCGCAAGTCCACGCTTGGTTGTCGAGGAAGACAAATATTTTTAAAACCACGGAACATTCAACGCATTTTTACAAACTTGAATAGAAATGGGGATTTGGCGAAAGGGCGTCGGCACGGGTTTTATGGGAGTTTCTGGTATTTTACGGTCCCTCAGGAACATCGAGCCGTCTCCAAGCCTCGCCAGAATTGCGGGTTTCAAATCTTCACCTACGTTTTCCGTAAAGCCACTTGGCTGTTTTGACTTTCAACTGGATTCCAATACGACTGTTCCAAATATTGACAATCTCTTGAGGCTAAGTGTCCCCGATTTTGATATGATTTTTTTGGATACATCTCAGCACATTCGAGGAAAATTTAAATATGTTCTCATTTGTATACAAAAAGGAATATTTGAAAACGGCGTATACAGACTTATTTAGAAAACAATCGAAAATACGGTTAATTGTGTCTGTAAATTTTGGTTTATTATTTTCAACTAGCTGAAAAGGCTACTAAAAGCAGGCAAAAACAAATCGTAGATAAGTGAAAAGAAAACCGTAATACCTTGACATAAAATGTCAATAACAAAATTATTATATAAACACGTAATTGATTAAATTAGAAAAATTTTTGATGTCACGTATTGGGATCGAACCCGGGTTTTCCAAACGATCGGCGACTTACCTACTGTTGGGATTTTGTGTATTAAATAATAAACATTTAGAATCTATGAAGAAATTTTTTTTTTAAACTCTCCCTCAAAATTTGTTGGTTTATGTTTCAAGGTACGTGAAATCCAAAAATCGAATAAAAATTTGGCAGTCCTCGTCACTTTTCTCAGTTCCCATAGATCGATTTTGATGAAATTTGGTATATGGGCTCCATTTGGGGACTAGTTGTGCCCCAAAGCTTTTGATTGATGTCAATCACTTCTATAGGCTGAAATTTTCAAAAAGCCCTAGCTCAAAAACTTTCAATGCAAAGGTATAGTTTTTTCATCAATTTAAAATAGTATTGAATTTTTAGAATCGAATGAGACCACACAGGACTCTGTAGGACCAACCGTTCGCTCCCTATGAGAACTTAAGCGTTGAACTTACGATAAATCAGAAACACGGGTGTGAATCACAAAAGAGGCCTAATCTCCGTTCAAATTTTAGCCGACCGAAATGCGATCGTTGTTCAAATCTGTGTTCTTTGCAGGCTAGTGATCTAGACAGAAACATAATGAAAACCTTTGTGTAATAATTTGCAGCGTTTTTCATAAATTTTGAGTAACAATAATTTTAATAAACCGGGTTTGGAAAATCTTGTAGATAGGAAATTGAAGAAGGGTATGGCAATCTTAATTCGCCATCTGTGGATTTCGCAAGGGCTGTCATCTTGTGCGTCTCTCAGGCTGCAATGGGGTATTTCGGTGGGTCGGAAATTCAGGTTTTTGACCTCAAATTTGGATTCAGCACCCTTGAAAACCTATATACTACAACTTTAAGCCCAATGATACTATAACATGTGGTCTTCCTCTTCTTCTTGTGGTGCCTTCTCCGCTAACGAAGGTTGGCGATTACTTCACCGAATCTGTCCCTATCACTGGCCAACTGGAACAGATCTGCTGCTCCCTGAACCCCAGTCCACTGGCGAATGTTGAGGAGCCAGGAAGCTCGCTTTCGTCCCACGCCTCTTCTTCCAGAAATCTTCCCCATCATGATGGATTGCAGCAGCTGGTACTTCGGGTTACGCATGATATGCCCCAGGTAGGCGACCTTCCGGATCTTCACAGTGTGCAACAACTCCCGGGTCAAACCATTAGACTGCAAGATGAAGTCGTTGCGCAGCCTGGCGGTCCAAGGAATCTTGAGCATCCTGCGGATAAGCCACATCTCAAAGGCTTCTAGCCGGTTCATATCTGCCGCCTTCAGAGTCCAAGACTCCACGCCATAGAGGACAATGGAGAAAATGTAGCATTGAACCATCCGCCACCGCAAGGCAAAGCTCAAATCCCGACTGGACAAAACCCGTTTCATGTTATTGAAGGCCCCGTGTGCCACCTCAATACGGGTCCTCAGTTCGTCCCTCAAAGCCCATTCCTCCGTCAACCATTGACCCAAATACTTGAAACGGGCCACTTGTTCAATATGCTGAGCCCCCACAACCAAGGCGCACGGCTTCCGACCTGTCTTTGATACTGACATGGCCTTCGTCTTGCCAACATTAAGTCTCAGGCCATACCGCTCGCACGCCTGCACCACCAGATCCAGGATAGACTGCAACCCCGCAGCAGTATGAGCAAAGAGCACCGTATCATCAATATCGTATAACATGTGGTAGAAAAATTAATTAAAGAGATCGAACAGACCCGATTACCGTTATTCCTGAGCCATACTCTTTTGGAAAAAAATTGACTGAAATACCCCATTGTTGCACAAAGCTCCAACATTGAGACAAACTCCCATGATGCCCTGACAGGTAAGAGACTTCTTGAGGTGCCGCTTGGTGGCGGGGCAACTGTGGCTCTGCAGTGGATACCCTCGCATGTAGGCATTTTGGGAAATGAGAGAGCTGACACTCTGGCCAAAGAAGGCTCTCAAATGCCCATGCCCGACTACCAATGCTCCCAGAATGCTGGTTAAAGAGGCAACTATGAAAGAGGCAACGCCAGTACCACGAGCTAAGGGCTGAGGGCAAGTAATGGGCGTCTCTACTGGTTGCTACTGATCTTGTGCCTTCTGACCTCCCCTGTCATGGGTTCTTATAAGTTCGATGAAGTCAGGTCCTTCACCTATCTGGGGAGCTTGGTCACGAATAGATACCAAGTACAGGATGAGATATGCTCACGAATAATGGCAGGCAGCCGAGCATTTTATGCCAATATAAAACTCTTCAAGAGCCGTGTGATCTCCAGATCAACGAAGATGAGGCTATACAGATCCCTAGTGCGGCCTGTGGTTTGTTATGGATCGGAGGCTTGGACCATCCGGGCTGAGGATGAGGCTAGACTACGGATATTTGAGAGAAGGATTATAAGAAGCGATTATTATGGAGCGGTCAGAGAGGGCCAAGGGTGGAGAGCAAGACATAGTGCTGAAATTGATGAATTATTAAAACATGAAGACATAGTCCTATTCATCAAAGCTGGGCGCATCCAATGGCTGGGATATGTCGACCGCATGCCGGTGGAGGCCTGCCCGAGAATGATGCTGCGAGCTAGGATGGAAACTAGAAGACGAAGAGGTCCTCGGAGTCGCTGGCTTGATGATGTCTTGAGGGACCTCCGGGTGGTGGGATTGTGGAGGTCGGAAAGCCAAGGGCCACATCGGCCTGTAGTGCTGTGTAGTTAGTTACCTCCCCCGTCAACAGTCAGTTGCGGCGTTAGAAACATAACTGGCCACGATTACCTGAATGCCCACCTCCACCGCATCGGAGGCCCGTCTTGCTCCCTCTGGCATTCGATAACTATGACAAGTAGCCATATTTTTGATTGCCCTCGACTCGAGGATATCAGGCTACAATTTGAAACAGAAGACACCAAATGGCCGAAATTATCAAAATTATATTGGGCTGCGAGGAGTTTGATGGCTGAAGCGCCATAATGAATACTCGGCGGAAGGAAAAAAATCTTAATTCGCTCATCAGAATTTGAAATTTAATTATAGCTTCATCAGCTTTGGTAACTACTGTACCTCCTTTACCAGAAACAGGTAAATATACCCTGCTTCCAGAATAATGTACTGCGATGCTGCATACAGATACTTTGGAAATGACAGACTTCACTACGAGCTGAAGATAGAATCTGTCAATGAGGTCATTCGCAGCCAAGCCTTATGAGGCTTATGAGGCTCCAAGATCATGTAAATGAGGATGTCATCCAGCTACTCAACACAGATGATCTGCTTAGAAGACTTAAGAGAACCAAGCCACAGGATCTAATCCACTTAGCGTGACCATCATGAAGTGCAAATTTCAGGACAATAAGAATTAAGTGAAGTATCTTAGTTTTATTAACGTACACCGCTATGTATCAGAAGAATGTTGCTTATAAATTGTAACTTGGTGCAATAAAACAAGTCAGAAAAAAAAAGCTTTGGTAAAATCGCGTAAAATTAATGAGGCAGTAAGGAAGGAGGACACCATTTCACTTGAAAACCTTCTAGAGAAATAGAAAGGCAATTCACTACCAGCACGTAGTAAAAGGTTGTTGGCAAGAATGATTCAACTCCAAATCCCTCGACTTTCCCCATGAGGGCCGCCCTGTAATTCTTTGAAGATGCTACACTGCCCACCCATCTTGGCAGACGTTTTTGAAAGCTCTCACTGAGATCTGGCAAATGAATAAAATGAACCTCGTTCGTTCCCTCATTTCAGAGCCAGTAAGTGCGTTTCTGAGCTCCTCGCTTCATCGTTTTAGTGGTCTTTCGAAATACTGAGGATCTTCTCCAGGTGGTTGATCGCCGTAATTACTCTTCCTTGGGACGCCGCACTAATAAAACGGCGCCTGCATTCTGTCGAGCCCAAGGAGATTTTCCCATATGATAAGACGAGCGTCTGCCAAGTTGGAGGATGCGGCTCAACACAGTGCGTGAAAGAAATTATTTTGTAGTAAAAAAAAAAGAAACATTTGCCAAGTTGGGAGACCGGGGTTACGTATATTATTTAAAGGGACGAGAACACTATTATTCTAATATTTGTCCACGCACTGGGCAATACTAAAGATTGGACAACACTGTAAATTAAATAACTAACAACATTGGAGGTGTTTTGGGGCGCAGAAAAGTTGCTCAAAAGAAGAAGAAGCTCTGAGTGAGATTATAAACGTTGAAAAGTGAAATGAAGAAGAAGAGGTTAAGTCATTTCTACTGCAACTCATTATTAATTGAATATTTTGGAATATTTTGTTGATTGTTGATAGTTTTTAAAATGAAAGCTCTGCTCTGATTAATGACCATGATTTACTCTCAAATCTATTCAAGCAAATAACTCTAAAAAAGTTTGCAAACTATTACCCAACGATTTATTAATTTTCAAAATGTCACCCGTATTTTGTAAGAACAAGTACTTTCCATTGACAGTATCTACCAACCATATTATCTCGCAGGGTTAACAATCAAGTTCATTTTGACAGAAAGTTCCTACCAGCTAAACATCATTATCCCATAGTTGCCTTCAATTGATTTGATTCTTGGTTTTTAAGGAAGCACAAGTGAGTGATATGAAATTCTATTCAAAGAAACGAGAAAAGATCGCATTTGATAAGCGGAAATTTGGCTCAGTTCCTTCTAAGGACCAGGAGCATGTGGCCAGGGGGGAGGGGGGTACACATACAGGCTAGGGACCATCCTGGCTGACTATCCACGTGTTCTGATTGATAAATTTCACAATAAACACGCATTTAACTATAATTGATCGTCCGGGTGGTATTCGTTTCAAGAAATAAAACACAAATTAATAAAAATTATTTTGATGAAAAAATTTGAAGTGATGAAAAAAGTTTTGATGAAAAAATGTTCACTAACTAGGTACCTAATAATAATTAATATAATTCTCATTGGGTAAACGGTGGGTCCCACAAAGCTGTAAAAAAATTCTTAATAATCGTTGCTATTTTAAACAATACCTGCATATCGCAAGTTATCGAGCTAGGGCATTTTGAAAATAATTTCCCCCACTTTTTACACCTTAGAAGTGACAGACATCAACCTAAAGCTTCGGGGCACAACTAGACCCCAAATGGAGCTGATTTTATGGAGCTAATTTAATTAAAATCGGTCCATCCCAACGGAAAATTTTTAATTCGATTTGCGAATTCTACGTAGGTACCTCGAAACATAAACCATCAAATTTTGAGAGGGGTTACAACGTTTTTTTCTTGTTCGCTTCCAAAGTTCAGCTTTTTGCTGAATCAAAATAGAGCTTGAACCAGTTTGCATATTTTCAATGATTTCCGTTTTGGATATCTATGAATTTCAAAATAGAGTGAGGATATTTGTCAAAAGACTGTTGTCATACGACGTTCGGTCAAACGACATATTTTCTATACGACGTTTAGTCAAAGACTTTTAGTCAAACGACTTTCATCAAACTTGTAAACTCAACTTTGACCTAAGCTAGTGCTCAGCCTGAAGAGGCTAGGTTTGCACACGCTTAGCTGAAGAGTTAAAAATTAAAACAAATAATTTAAAAAATTAAATTTTAAAAATAAATTTAAAAAATCACTAAAAAGTAAAAAGTAAAAAAAATATGAAAATACAAAAATAGTAAAATGAAAAACTTTTTAACAAAAAAACGGACCGACCTCAAAACTGATGATGGCATCCCACTAAAAAGGAAAAAATAATAACGAAAACTTATTCAGATAACCTATAACTTATTCAGAGGTAGGTACGCATTGAAGTCGCCGCCGTGCCCATCTGCAGAGACAAACATGCACAAGTAGATTCCACTTCCATCTGGTTAGTATTACAACATGGGTCGATAGTGCAATACAAAACAGGAATGAGAGTGGGTACCTGTCATTGAGGTAATGCATGTGTTCCAAAACTATTAGGTAGTAGGGTGAAACCACCAACTGTTGACACTATTAGAGAGTAAAATCGTTCGATTCTGCGCTCTACCCAAGTATTCAAGAAATTGAAACTTTTGGGTAGTTATCATGAATTGTGAGTTCCTTGGGAACAATTTGCACTTATTGGACTTGATTAAATAATGTTTTTTCAGCATAAAAAACAAGTTTTTCAAAAATGGAATTTTCCCCCTAATGTTGACACTTCTGCCTTCGGAAATTCCTATTGTTGACATTTGCAGTTCCTAATGTTGACACCAGTCTAAATTTTTGAGAAAGTATTTAAATATGCTTTACCTCTAGATATTTCTCAAAGTAAATGAACAAACGAGATTAGGAACGCGTTAAAATATATTTAATGTTAGACTAGACATTAGGAAATAGATGTTGAACAGCATAATCAGAAAAATGGGTAATTAAATTTGTAGCATAGGTGCTCAATCACAGTGGAACAGAAACAGAAGTAGGGAACACATATTTTCTAGGGTTTCCCCCGTAATATGTAGGCTTGGGCAGTTTGTATTTGACGTTACTGACTGCCAGAAGGCGATTCCCCTCGCTCGAAGGCCTGAAAACAGTCTTCAGTCTGTTGCAGGGATGAAGCGGAGTTACTTCGGCAGCATCTCCACTTTCAATTTTTACAACCAGACAAACACATTCCGTCTGCTTTTTTTTTGCGGGCAACACAGCCACCACCATGTCCCCTTCATTTATTGGTCCTACTTCTTCTTCAGCACAACTTATTTCTCCTACGGTCCCTCCAGGTAGTGATATTGCTCCATCTTCATTTGGCAATTCCTTTTCCCTTCCTGATACTGCCTCATGTACTTTCTGTGATTCCTCCACTGGCTCCTCTTCAGTTGAAAATTCCTTCTCCCTTCCTGATGCTGCCTCATCTTCTTTCAGTGATATCTCCATATGTATATCTCCATATACACAGATGTCAACATTAGGACACACGCCCATTTTATGAAACCCTAATGATGACACCACAACTTAACCATATATTTCAACGAAATTCAGGGGTTTAATGCTACCAAATTCTTCCTTACACTATTATTAGGGCAGGCAATATGATATATAACTGATTACTCATAATATTTGACTTGAAAAGTCTAATTTTGTTGACTTACCTCACTAACCTGCGGGATAGCGATGGCGTCGCTGGGTTGACTGATCCAGCTGTCACCGGCTTCAATATTAGCCAGACGTTCGATAGGGGTAATAATAACTAGTGGAGCCGGCCTACCTCAAATCTCACATCCTAATCAACAGAATGACGCCAATTCCGAGTACCTACAGTGTCCCAATACCTTATTTTTACGTTTTGAAATTGAAGTGTCAACATTAGGATAAGTGTCAACATTTGGTGGTTTTACCCTAACGCCCCAGCCAATAGTAAGCATGGTTTCTTCACTTCTAAGGGATGAAAAATAAGGGTTGACATTTTGAAAACGCCCTAGCTCAAAAAAATCGATATAAAGGTATTGTTTTTCCATCAATTTAAGATAGCATAGAATTTTTAAAATTTTAGAGACCATGCGGAGCTCTGCAGCACAAACCGTTAGCTCCCTACGAGACCTTAAGGTTTTTCCTTCGATAAAACAAAATCACGAGTGTGAATCACCAAAGAGGTCTAATCGCGTTCAAATAATATTTATTAATATTATTATTATTATTTAATATTTAATTTAATTTAATTTAATTTAATAATTAATACTATTATCAAATAATATTATTATCTGACCAAAATGCGATCGCTGTTCGTTTCTTCGAGTTGTATTCAGTTTTGCTTCCGTAGCAACCAGTAATCAAATTTCCATACGAAGGACCCTATTTTTCGAATCGAATGCAAAGCGTTTATTTCTTCCAAAAAATTGATTTTGAAGGTGTGAAGGTAATTATGTAGCAGGTAAAAAAGAGTTACAATGGTAAAATTGTGATCTTTTCAGACGAATGATCTATACAGAAAAATAATAAAAGAAAGGTGTTACTTTATACTCACTACCATATCTACGAATGGAGGTCTTCTTCAAAAAATCCACTTTCTAGCCGTCAAAATCATTTGTAAGTATCACTAACGGATTCAGCGTGAAAAATTACACAGGAATTGATACCAAACTCGTCATGTCATCCTAACATGGACGGTGGCCAGTGAACGAAATTTGTGATTCCCGCCCAACTTGAATTTTCCGCGCTATAGATCAACCTCCTACGAACGGGGACGTTAAACTTCTACCTCTGAGGTTTGCGCTTCTCTCATTATCAGATCTTTACTCGTCTGGCTCCCACATTATTTTCAATCCCCGAGTTTTTCGCCTTTTCTTGGTTAATTATTTTCAATAACAAACCTTTGGAAACGACCAAGAAAAAAAATTAACCCCCCTCAAAATTTGTTGGTTTACGTTTCAAGGTACGTGAAATTCAAAAATCGAATAAAAATTAGGCCGTCCGTCCGCCGTACTCGGCTCTTTCGTCACCCAGCATTGACCGATTTTGATGAAATTTGGTATAGGGGCCTTTTAGGGTCTAGTTGTGCGCCGAAGATTTTGGTTGCTGTAGGTCACTTCTAAGGGTTGAAATTTTGAAAACGCTCTATCTCAAAGAAGTTTTTTAGAAAGGTATTGTTTTTCCATCAATTTAAGATTTTTGGTAGGTTTCTGACTAGTCCTGTGTACTTAAATGGAGGTGGAGAAAATGGCCAAGCTAGTCTTCAGTATTGTTGTATCATTGTTAGCACGACGTTTACGTCCTGGAACAGCACCCTATTCATGTGACTGATATAATTTTTTCTTATGGTAGAGTTCAGATGTTTGTAACGCACAGAAACACATTGACTTATTTTTAAATAAGTTCTAAGAAAAATATTCTTTAAAAAATTCCAAGAAAAAAGTTTTTTTTCACTCGTCTGCAGGGATCACAACTTTGCCATTTTCACTATTTTTTTTTAATTTGTTACTCACCAACCATAGGTACTTGCTAGGTAGCAAGTACCTATGGTTGGTAAGTAACAAAAGTAGGTAGGTACCTACTACATAATTACCTTCACACCTTCTCAATCAAGTTTATTCGGAAGAAATAAACTCTTCACACTCGATTCGAAAAATAGAGTTCCTTACAGGAGTTTCTGTTATAAAACGAAGGAAACCCTTCAAGTTCTCGCAGGGAGCGAACGGTTTGTCCTACAAAGCTCCGCGTGGTCTCTAATATTTCTAAAAATTCAATACTATCTTCAATTGGTGAAAAAACAATACCTTTGTTTCGAGAGTTCCCGAGCTAGCGTACTTTTGAAAATGTCAACCCTTAACTTTTACTCCTTAAAAGTAACTGATATCAATGAAAAACTTCGAGACACAATTAGACCCCCAATGGAGCCCACATACCAAATTTCAACCAAATCAGTCCATGGTTGGTAAGAAAAGTGCCGCGTATGGCGGACGGACGGAAAATTGTTTATTCGATTTTCGGTTTCTACGTTACCTTGAAACGTTAAACATCAAATTTTGAGGAGGGTTGAAATTTTTTCTGTTTGTCGATTCCAATGATTCATTATTGAAAATAATAAATCAAAAAATGCCGCGGATGGTCGGTTTTTTTAAGTTCGATTTTCGGATTCTACGTACTTTGAAACGTAAACCAACCATCGTTACTACCTACCTACTACTTAACTACACGATCAATCACAATAACAATCAAGTTTATTTAGAATACATAAAAGCTTCACACTCGATTCGAAGAAATAGGGAACTTGATTTCGGAAATTTACGTTGCTAGGACGCTTTTATCCCGAAATTCAATATTGTTGAATATTTTTCAACTTCAAATATTATAAAGCTAAGATTTTTGCGCGGTTTTTGGTGTTGAGGTAGGTTCGTGAAAAACCATTCAGAAGTAAAAAATTAGCAACCAAATGAAAAAGCTTCTTACTAAAACACAAACGGTGGATACCGCTTTCGTACAAGTACTCAACCACGAGAGACATATTATGCCTTATGTTTAATAAATTGAGAGCTTTCCAATGAGTGGTGAACGATTTTTGTGGGGTGGAAAATGAGGAAGTTAGTTTTCCCTAGGAACGATTGGTTGTACGTGAAAATCATCAGAAATTGAGGACGCTGAGACGGCGTTCCAGGTGTTTTAGTTCGATGGCTGCTGGAGTGGGGCGAACCGGGGATTGCAACCTGGACGCCACTTCCACCGCTTCGTGTAAAGTTTAACTTTTGCAAATCATATACGAAACGTGCGCAGCGTCCTAGCGGAAATTGCGTGCACTAAATCTATACGTTTGCTGAAGAAAACCGTCAAAATGACGTCCTCCTAAAAAAGGGGGAGACGCCTCAATGAATCATTCTGTACAAGATGAGCCTGTTGTGTAAAATGACGTCCGTATACGGACGCCACTTTGCACCGGACGCCACTTTGAATGTAACTTTCTGTAGGGCGGACGCCAGATGCACGCAATATGCATATATATATATATATATATATATATATATATATATATATATATATATATATATATATATATATATATATATATATATATATAATA
>CM019170.2:40387737-40446197 GCA_009739505.2 Apolygus lucorum | reverse complement strand
TATAAACGATTTTCAACATGACCGAATACGAGACGTGACATCAATTTTTTTTTGTAATCTAATAAATTACGTACCTATTTCAATTTTATAAATTTGTTGTTTTCTCTCCCAGCCTACATCTTCCTACGTTCATTTCAAGTATTAACCTTCTTCTAACTTAAATTAATTTTCTAATAATAGAAAATTTAAATAGGTTTTTGGCGGAAAAAGCACAGTGTCCCTATAATGAAACCTATGAGCCTAAATCGGGATGCTTTTTGATTTTAAAAAAATATGACAAAACCGTTTTCTACAATTTTGTGACGTCTTTCCGTCTGAAATCTATTGGCGAGCACATACAAAAAATGGAGCAAATTATTACACAACGGTTTATTTTTTCTATATAGATCACTCTTCTGCAAAGAACACGGCTTTGCCATTGTTACCACCAACCAACATGAAGAACATATCTATCACATTTCGGTCCGCTAAAATTTGAACGGAGATTGGGCCTCTTTTGCGATTCACACTCGTGTTTCTGATTTATCGTACGTGCAACCCTTAAATTCTCGTAGGGAGCGAACGGTTTGTCCTACAGAGCTCCGCGTGGTCTCTAAAAATTCCAAAAATTCAGTAGTATCTTAAATTGGTGGAAAAGCAATACCTTTATATAACAATTTTTTTGCGTTAGGGCATTTTCAAAATTTCAAATCAAATCCAACCCTTAGAAGTGATCTACATCAACTAAAAGCTTCGAGGCACAACTAGACCCCAAATGGAGCCTACATACCAAATTTCATCAAAATCGATCAATGCTAACTGAGGAAAGTAGTACGGCTGACGGACGGCCAAATTTTTATTCGATTTTTGGATTTTTCGTACCTTGAAACGTAAACCAACAAATTTTGAGAGGGGTTAAAAAAAATTTCTTGGTCAATTCCAAAGGTTCATTATTGAAAATAAAAAACCGAAATGGAAAACGCTAAAAATCAATTTCCTGTTGTACCATTAGAGACCCCAAAAACCTGTTTTCCCAAGTTTGGAAACATTTATTGTTTTAAGTTCAGTCATGATTTGTTCTTCAGTTGAATCAAACGTTGTAAAACTGGACAGCTACTGGTAACAAAAACTTGAATGACTTGTAAGTTGTAATATTTCAAAATACCCGCGGCAGTTGGTTCTTCAACAATTGCGATATCTCCCGTTAGAGGTTTCGGAATCGCCATCACGATTCGCGTGGGGCTGAAAGTCGGATGCGCGGAGATGACGAACGGATCGTGCCAGGAGGGACCCCATTTGGACCTAAATGTACACGTCACTGCATCCCATTTGGCCGTTTCGAGGCATTCGGGACAAGAAAAACGTTGAATGCAACATGAAATATTCAAAAGGGCCTTCAGAAGTTTATATTTTTTGGCCGACTTTGAAGCACCCCAAAAAACAAGAAGGAGGTCTCTCAGTTTCGTGTGTTAATTCTCGAATTTTTGTAATTTGGTAACAACTTGCTTGATTTTTGGTTTATTATTTTCAATAATAAGCCTTTGGAATCGAGCAAGAAAAAAAATTTTAACCCCCCCTCAAAATTTGATGTTTTACGTTTCAAGGTACGTAGAATACGAAAATCGAACAAAAAAATTTCCGTCCGTCCGCCGTACGCCGTTTTTTCAATGTTTTCTCCTCGTATCAATACAGATTTTATTTTACGAGATGAAAAGTTGAGAAAAAGAGTGGAAAACGAAATTTCTGAACTCGGAAAAATTGCCAGTATGTATTTGCCATATGTCCCCTGTAACATTCGACTCATGTAAGTTTATTCTTCACAAATTTTTGATTTTGAATACTAATACATTAAGAAGGAAAAAACTGGTTAGAAACAGTTATTGGGTTGATAACTAGGTACCTAACTGACCACAGGACATGTATACAATACACAATCAATTTGCAGGTTCCTGAGATTCGGTCAGGGGGGATAATATATGTATCTACGCCAACGTTTCGTACATATTATTGTACATCTTCAGGACTGATCATACAAACAGAATAGAAAAATTAGGTTAGGCAAGAAACATTACTATAGCAAGTAACAGGTATGTAAGGTAAGTACTGTGGACAAGCTAACCAAAAACTGGAGTGAAGGTGGTCACAATAAGGTTCCATGGTTTTAGTGATGGGCACCTTATGTTTTAAAGAACAATAGAGGAAGACTGCACATGCTGGCAAGGATACTTTACATACAACCTACATAACTGCATACCCAGATGTAAAGTGTCCATGAAAGCATGTGCAGTCATGGAAGACGTACTTCCATGTGTATAAACTGTAGTTCACAGGCCTCATTAGTCAACCTTGTTGACATTTTTATCTTCTGTCATCTTTCTTCCCACATTGAGGATTGAGAGGAGAGTCTCGCGGGAGTACACCAAAAGACACAACTAGCGCTCCCCATGGCATCTTTCTGAGATGAAAGGCATCTTAGTGAATCTGGTAGGAATGATAAGCTAGGAATGGGGAATTTGCCTCAATTTTAGATTCTGGAATTTCAAGTCAAATCCTATAATAGGGCCCTAGAATAACGTTTAACACTAGGAATAACCAAGGGAAAAAAATTACCGTAGGAGAAAATGCCTAAACAAGTGAAGCCTCTTCTTTTGGTCACTTTTGTGTCTTGAGTTCTGCATTCTGCCCTCCTTCCTAGTTCACTCACTCTTGTGTTAATCCTTGTAAGCTAAAAGTTCGTGTATGTTCCGCTTCTGTGGTAAGCGCCACAGAACCTCCTTTGAAGTCAGATTGGTAGAATATCCGTTTCAAACGTTTCAAACATGGCTGCCTCTTACACATTGCCACCACATTTAAAATTTCCATCTTCCTTAAATTCTCTAAATTTTTTGGATGCGTTTTCGAGCAGCTCACTATGGTTTTATTCCATAAAAATAAACCCTCATTCGAAAAAAAATAAATAAATGTGAGGCAAATTCCCCATTCGAAAACAACGTCCCTCCCTTCATAACATCCCCAAAGAGCAATACCACACGAAGCCCGACTCATGAAAAGTGCGAAGGACACCTCACAGATCATTGGGGACGAAACGGAGCCATGAAAGACGACGTAGAGCGAAGTTGGAGCTAGTTGCTCGATGTGCGGTTTCCAGGAGAGTCTGTTGTCCATCCGTAGTCCCAGGAAATTAACCGAGGCCACAGAACATCTGTAATGACTCATATACTCGAATATGTTAGTTATCCAATAAAGGACACAAGAGAAACCCTGAGAGACTCATCGTGCCAGGTAGGTAGAGTGATGTACGGGGACAAACACGTCACTTGACGTCACCCTCCTCCACTCTCCCTTTACCTTGTTAAAGGAGGACTCAGGGCTTCACCGAGAGACATTCGCGCAAGGCGCAACAATGTATCCCAAGGCCAATTCCCCATTGAAAAGGATCCAATATTTTAGGTAGGCGGTTGGGGACCATCTCGAATGTGGTTCATGGCAACATCGGAGAATGAATCCTAAAGTTTAGCGTATGAAGAATTAGTTGGTGTAATGTAATAGGCAATCATGATGTTTCATTGTTTTTTGCAGCTCTTCTCGCTTGGTTCTTGATTGCATTCTTGAACACTCTTTGCTTTACTGCTGTCAGTATCTTGGGGAGCAAGAACTGAAAGTGATAGCTTTGAGTTCTCGACGTTCTGATCCTTCATAACTAGTCGATATTTTGTTTCATAAGGAGGAGGGAAGACGAACAAAGAAAAATCACTCATCTACTTCTCAGTTTAGCCCTCGGACGTAACATTCATATTTTTATAGTACAAATATTTAATTGTGATCTCAAATGGAAACATTAATTTCATTTTACCTCTCAAATACTGCCTTTTTATCATTCTGGAATTTGAAAATCAAATTAAAATTGTTTTATTGAAATTAATGGCAATATATTGATGCAAATTATTAGCGTGATGAGAGAGAAATTGATTATTTATTTTAAGTTAATGGGGTGGTGTACAGTGTTCATTTTTTGGTATGAAATTTATTGTACTACTACTACTACTATACTTTAGTTCACTTTACTTTACTGACACGGAAATTAATCACTCACTTGGAATCAGTTGGAAAACTTGTTTATAGGACCCTGGAGAAACCAAACTAGAATTTCGAACTTGTGACAACAGTGGAGCACAGTGATAACACACTCGATACGCGATCAGGTGATTAGTACCCAACGCTGCCGTAAGCGCTAGTTGTGCCTTTTGTTGTGTTCTGACCAGACTCTTCTAGGATTGAGGGAGTCTTCCTCTATTTTAAAAAAAAAACATACCTAATAAGGTGCTCATAACTCAAACCATGGAACCTTATTGTGACCACCTTCACTCCAGTTTTTGGTAAGCTTGTCCACAGTACTTAACTTACATACTTTTTACTTGCGATAATAATGTAGGTTAAGTTGTCTACCCTAATTTTGCCATTCTCTGTTTGTTGCATCAGCCTTGAAGATAAACAATAAATTGTACGAAACGTTGGTTTAAATGCATTAACCCCCCTGACCGATTCTCAAGAATCTACAAATTGATTAGTAAAACACGGTCAAGAACTCTTAACTATATTGCAAATAATACACTTAATATATAATTATCTAATGTGAAATATGAACTACGATGAATCATAGTTGGGTAATTATTTATTTACGTATTCTTCGATAACATAGGTAGAAAAACAATCTTAATCTTTCCAAATGTGATATGAAAGACTCACATTCATTAGTATCATCATGTGTCTAGAGTAAAGACATAAGAATACAATTCATGTAATTAGAATTTTTTTTATCACATCAACTTAATAATAAGTTATTATTATGACAGGAAATGATTATTGAAACGTAGTGACTCAGCTACATCCACAAGTATCAACCTGCCAATAACAGAAGCTTCAAAACCTTCAATAATCATCATTTAAAGAAATGGGGGGGGGGCAGCGGTGTGGCTACGGTCATTGGGGCGTCGTTGTTTGGCGGTGGACTTTGGACAGACTTCTGCGGGGTCGTGGGTTCAAGGCTCACCGCCGGCAGCGTGCGTTTTTCAGCCGCCGGGGCTCTCATCGCCCCCTCGTTGGTTTTTAACCTTACTTTTACTTTTTCATCATATAAAGAAAAAAAATTTGCTCGAAACTATGCAAATTTGAGCAATTTTGGACTGTTAGGAAATACTGAATGTTTTGTATTTTATTTAGTAATGCCCCCATAAATCATTCGGTCGGATACCTCTAACCTACTTACATACAATACGTACCTTTATAACGTGGACATAATAACGAATTTTTGGGTGTAAAAATGCTTGATTGTACCGTTGAGAACACATTTTTCTCGCAAATTTCATCTGTAATTAGTTGCTTGGCTGTTATGAGAGAGCGAAAGAAGTTGAAACACATCAAAATGTTCAGCGGAGTCAAGTGGCAAAAGGCGGAGGCGCTGACCGTATTTGGGCTTAGAAAGTTGAAACGGGCCTAATGCCCTCTCAAGAACTGAACAAGCAACAGTGAGGGAAATTCAAGAACCTCGGGTCTCAACGCCCATCTGCAAGGAGGGATTTCGATGGGACCGCAGCATCCAGCATCATCTATGCGGACTCGTGACAAGTAAAGATTATAGTTATCATCAAGAAATACTCACCTAAGCGGCGCAATAAAGTCCACGCTTGGTTGTCCAGGAAGACAAATATTTTTAAAACCACAGAACATTCAACGCATTTTTACAAACTTGAATAGAAATGGGGATTTGGCGAAAGGGCGTCGGCACGGGTTTTATGGGAGTTTCTGGTATTTTATGGACCCTCGGGAACATCGAGCCGTCTCCAAGACTCGCCAGAATTGCGGGTTTCAAATCTTCACCTACGTTTTCCGTAAAGCCACTTGGCTGTTTTGACTTTCAACTGGATTCCAATACGACTGTTCCGAATATTGACAATCTCTTGAGGCTAAGTGTCCCTGATTTTAAAATGATTTTTTGGATATATCTCAGCACATTCGAGGAAAACTTAAATATCTTCTCATTTGCATACAAAAAGGAATATTCGAAAAACACGAATACAGACTTATTTAGAATACAATCGAAAATCTGGTCAATTATGTCTGTAAATTTTGGTTTATTATTATCAACTACCTGAAAAGCCTACTAAAAGCAGGCAAAAACAAATCGTAGATAAGTGAAAAGAAAACCGTAATACCTTGACATAAAATGTCAATAACCAAATTATTATATAAACACGTAATTGATTAAATTAGAAAAATATTTGATGTCACGGCATGGAATCGAATCCGGGTTTCCCAAACGATAGGCGACGTAGGTACCTACTGTTGGGATTTAATGTATTAAATAATAAACCTTTAGAATCTACGAAGAAACTTTTTTTCTTCTCCCTCAAAATTTGTTGGTTTACGTTTCAAGGTACGTGAAATCCAAAAATCGAATAAAAATTTGGCAGTCCACGTCACTTTCCTCAGTTCCCATGGATCCATTTTGATGAAATTTGGTATATGGGCTCCATTTGATTGGGAAGCTTGATTGATGTCAGTCACTTCTAAGGGCTGAAATTTTCAAAAAGCCCTAGCTCAAAATCTTTCAATAAGCCCTAGCTCAAAAACTTTCAATGCAAAGGTATTGTTTTTTCATCAATTTAAAATAGTATTGAATTTTTAGAATCGAATGAGACCACACAGGGCTCTGTAGGACCAACCGTTCGCTCCCTATGAGAACTTAGGGGTTGGACTTACGATAAATCAGAAACACGAGTGTGAATCACAAAAAGAGGCCTAATCTCCGTTCAAATTTTAGCTGACCAACATGCGATCGTTGTTCAAATCTGTGTTCTTTGCAGGCGAGTGATCTAGACAGAAACATAATAAAAACCTTTGTGTAATAATTTGCAGCGTTTTTCATAAATTTTGAGTAACAATAATTTTAATAAACCGGGTTTGGAAAATCTTGTAAATAGGAAATTGAAGAAGGGAATGGCAATCTTAATTCGCCATTTGTGGATTTCGCAAGGGCTGTCATCCTGAGCGAGTCTCAGGCTGCAATTGTTGCACTATGCTCCAACAGTGAGATAAACTCCAATGATGCCCTGAAAGGTAGGAGACTTCTTGATGTGCCGCTTGGTGGCAGGGCAACTGAGGGTTTGCTGTGGATACCCTCGCATGCAGGCATTTTGGGAAATGAGAGAGCTGACACTCTGGCCAAAGACTTAAGTGCCCATGCCCGACGTACCAATCAATTTTGTTGCGGCCAGAATGCTGATTAAAGAGGCTGTGAACATAAAGCAACTCCAGGATCACGAACTAAGGGCTGAAGGCAAGTACTGGGCGTCTCTACTGGGTGCTGCTGATCTTGTGCCTCCTGACCTCCCCCGTCAACAGTCAGTCGCGGCGTTAGAAACATAACTGGCCACGATTACCTGAATGCCCACCTCCACCGCATCGGAAGGTCGTTGTCTTGTTCCCTCTGGCATTCGATAACCATGACAAGTAGCCATCTTTTTGACTGCCCTCGACTCGAGGATATCAGGCTATAATTTGAACCCGACGAAACCAAATGGTCGAAATTATCAAAATTGTATTGGGCTGCGAGGAGTTTGATGGTTTAAGCGCCATAATGAATACTCGCCTAAAGGAAAAATCCTAATTCCGTCATCAGAATTTGAAATTTAATTATAGCTTCATCAGCTTTGGTAACTACTGTACCTGCTTTACACTTCTGACTTACCAGAAACAGGAGGTAATACCCTCGCTACGTTTGCGGATGATACTGCAATTATAGCCACTGGGGAAACAAACAGTGAATCAGTTACCAAGCTAAATTTCTGTATCTCCCGCATTCATGATTGGACAGTGAGATGGAGAGTTAGAATGAATGAGACAAAGTCAGTGCACGTTGATTTCACGAATAAGAGGATCAACTATGTGCCAGCCTTTTTCGATAACAAGGTGATACCGTATGCCAATGAAGCGAAATATCTTGGAATGACGCTGGATGCCAAACTAAGGTGGAAGTCCCACGTTAAGAAGAAAAAAGCTGAGCTTTTGATTAAATTCAGAAAAATATACTGGCTGATGGGCCGACGGTCAAAATTGTCTGTCCACAATAAGCTTATACTGTACAAGCAAGTCCTAAAGCACGTCTGGACTTACCGTGCACAACTGTGGGGGTGCACAGCCCAGAGCAATCGAGACATAATTCAGCGCTTCCAGAATAATGTACTGCGATGCTGCTTTGATGCATACAGATACTTTGGAAATGACAGACTTCACTACGAGCTGAAGATAGAATCTGTCAATGAGGTCATTCGCAGCCAAGCCATGAATCACCTTATGAGGCTCCAAGATCATGTAAATGAGGATGTCATCCAGCTACTCAACACAGATGATCTGCTTAGAAGACTTAAGAGAACCAAGCCACACGATCTAATCCACTTAGCGTGACCATCATGAAGTGCAAATTTCAGGACAATAAGAACTAAGTGAAGTATCTTAGTTTTATTAACGTACACCACTATGTATCAGAAGAATGTTGCTTATAAATTGTAACTTGGTGCAATAAAACAAGTCAGAAAAAAAAGCTTTGGTAAAATCGCGTAAAATTAATGAGGCAGTAAGGAAGGAGGACACCATTTCACTTGAAAACCTTATAGAGAAATAGAAAGGCAATTCACTACCAGCACGTAGTAAAAGGTTGTTGGCAAGAATGATTCAACTCCAAATTCCTCGACTTTCCCCATGGGGGCCGCCCTGTAATTCTTTGAAGATGCTACACTGCCCACCCAACTTGGCAAACGTTTTTGAAAGCTCTCACTGAGATCTGGCAAATGAATAAAATGAACCTCGTTCGTTCCTTCATTTCAGAGCCAGTAAGTGCGTTTCTGAGCTCCTCGCTTCATCGTTTCAGTGGTCTTTCGAAATACTGAGGATCTTCTCCAGGTGGTTGATCGCCGTAATTACTCTTCCTTGGGACGCCGCACTAATAAAACGGCGCCTGCATTCTGTCGAGCCCAAGGAGATTTTCCCATATGATAAGACGAGCGTCTGCCAAGTTGGAGGATGCGGCTCAACACAGTGCGTGAAAGAAATTATTTTGTAGTAAAAAAAAGATACATTTGCCAAGTTGGGAGAACAAGGTTACGTATATTATTTAAAGGGACGAGAACACTATTATTCTAAAGATTGGACAACACTGTAAATTAAATAACTAACAACATTGGAGGTGTTTTGGGGCGCAGAACAGTTGCTCAAAAGAAGAAGAAGCTCTGAGTAAGATATTAAACGTTGAAAAGTGAAATGAAGAAGAAGAAGAGGTTAAGTCATTTCTACTGCAACTCATTATTAATTGAATATTTTGGAATATTTTGTTGATTGTTGATAGTTTTTAAAATGTAAGCTCTGCTGTGATTAATGACCATGATTTACTTTCAAATCTATTCAAGCAAATAACTCTAAAAAACTTTGCAAACTATTACCCAACGGTTTATTAATTTTCAAAATGTCACCCGTATTTTGTAAGAACAAGTACTTTCCATTGATAGTATCTACCCACCATATCTCGCAGGGTTAACAATCAAGTTAATTTTGACAGAAAGTTCCTATCAGCTAAACATCGTTATGCCATAGTTGCCTTCAATTGATTTGATTCTTGGTTTTTAAGGAAGCACAAGTGAGTGATATGAAATTCTATTCGAAGAAATGAGAAAAGATCGCATTTGATCAGCTGAAATTTGGCTCAGTTCCTTCTAAGGACCAGGAGCATGTGCCAGGGGGGGGGGGGGGGGGTACACATACAGGCTAGGGACCATCCTGCCTGACTATCCATGTGTTCTGATTGATAAAATTCACAATAAGCACGCTTTTAAGTATTATTGATCGTCCGGGTGGTATCATTCGTGCAGAAAGTTCCTACCAGCTATACATCGTTATGCCATAGTTGCCTTCAATTGATTTGATTGGTTAACCCTCTTTAAAGACCTCTTTCGTCCGCGGGGAACCTCAGTTCCCCTTAACTTTAGTTCATTATTCCTCCACTCCTATGGAATGCAGTGACATTTTTCTTGTGTCTACACCACTGTCTAAACCTTCTCGATGGATTATGGCCAAATTCCGAATGATACAGCCAAAAATTTACTGGTTAAACCTAATCATAGCTGTGCCGGCCCAGTCGTAGTGCCAACACGTCACGGAAGCCGCAAGTGGTAAGTTCATTATCTATTTTCTACTATTTACTGTAAAAGTTCTTACTTCAAACTTTTATCAGAGGCCCTTGGCCAGAACAGGGTGTTCAGGTTATTCCATTCGTTGAGGTCTTGATGCCTGTTTTGGTGTATTATTTCTAATGATAAACCTTGGTAATGGACTAAGAAGTGTTTTTCTTTGAATAATGAATAATATATGGACTTTTATTTCGGTTTTCCTACGCTGGCATTATTATTCTTTTCAGTTTCAGTCACGAGGTCAAAAAATATTAGCTATGGTCCCGAAACCATATGAAGACTCTGATGTTGAAGAAGAGGACAATATAATTCATAAGGATTAGTTTCCTCTACAAACAACTATATAGTTACCATTATGTTCTCATACAAGTTTGAAATTTTTCCTAAAGTTGTACAGTAAAAATTTGATTGATCTAGTTGAGCTCCGACCATTGATTCTATTAATTTGTTTCCCCAACTATTTAAGTGCTTAAGTTTTTAGTCGTCAAAAATGTGTGGATATCTGAAGCATTCCTCAATTGGTCAAAATCATGTAAGTTGGGCCAAAGGGTTCCCGCTTCATCGTTCCGCAAGCCGGCTGAGGGGAACCTCAGTACCCATTTCCCCAAAATCTTCAAAATTTGAAAAATTTGAATTTTTTCTCCATAAACATCATTAGTAGAGGTCTATAGGTGAGAAAAACGAAGAAAAGTTTTTTTGCACCAGTAGGTCTGTTTGCGGACGAAAGAGGGGGAGAGGGACCATCCTGCCTGACAGGCTATGGACCATCCTGCCTGACTATCCATGAGTTCTGATTGATAAAATTCACAATAAGCACGCATTTAAGTATTATTGATCGCCCGGGTGGTATCATTCGTTTCAAGAAATAAAACACAAATTAATAAAAATTATTTTGATGAAAAAAGTCATGAACATTTTCACTAACTAGGTAGGCCTAATAATAATTAATAAAATTCCTAATAATAATTAATATAATTCTCATTAGGTAAACGGTAGGTCCCACAAAGCTCTGGGTGCTGTCAAAAAAAATTTTTAAATCGTTGCTATTTTAAAATAGCAACGATTTAATTTTTTTTTTGACAGCACCCAGAGCTTTGTGGGACCTACCGTATTGGTATTGTTTTTTTCTATTAGTTTAAACTAATAGAAAAAAACAATACCTGCATATCGCAGGTTATCGAGCTAGGGCATTTTGAAAATAATTTCCCCCACTTTTTACACCTAAGAAGTGACAGACACCAACCAAAAGCTTCGGGGCACAACTAGTCCCCAAATGGAGACGATATCCCAAATTTCATTAAAATCGGTCCACGCCAACGGAAAATTTTTATTCGATTTGCGAATTCTACGTACCTCCAAACATAAACCATCAAATTTTGAGAGGGATTACAACGTTTTTTTCTTGCTCGCTTCCAAAGTTCAGCTTTTTGCTGAATCAAAATAGAGCTTGAACCAGTTTGCATATTTTCAATGATTTCCGTTTTGGATATCTGTGAATTTCAAAATAGAGTGAGGATAGATTGGACAATGTCTCCCAAGCACTACCTACAGAATACGGTTAAACGAGGAATGTAATGTCTTGATTTTTAAATAATAAGTACGTTTTGCACAATGTACCCCACCGAATGGGATTCTTTGGAAAATGTTGGAGGTTTGATAAAATTAAAAAAATGTGAACTGAATTTTGGATTTTACGTACCTTGAAACGTGTACCGTCAAATTTTGAGGAAGGAGGGAGTTAAATTGTTTTTCTAGATTGAAATTATTGAAAATAATGAACCGAATTCGAAACTATAACTATTCAAAAACATAAATAATAAGATGATTTCGTAGACTTTTTCGTTGAATTAAAAAAACGTCTGCCAAGTGGGTGTGGCACATAGCTTCCTCGTATCCATGACCCGATTATATAGATGATCCGATGCATAGTAGTTGATCTCAAAACACCAATCTCTAAGTACCTTTCACTACCCTCATAGGGGACCATCTACCACGCTAATCTGGACAATCCTAGAAAATGTCAACAAATTCGGATGAAAAATGTAAATGTTATGGCGGTTACAAGGATTTTACGTATGCGCATGCGCAGAGGCTACGATGATTTTCATAGGGGACCATCTAAATACTAATCTGTAACATCCCTGAACATTTCATTGAAATCGGATGGAAAATGTAGAAGTTATGGCCGTTACATGGAATTCACGTTTGCGCATGCGCAGTCGCTTATGTCAGTCCGAGGATGATGATTTTCATAGGGGACCGTCTACAACCTAATCTGCATAATACCTGAAGATTTCATCGAAATCGGGTAGAAAATGTGGAAGTTATGGCTGTTACAAGGAATTCACGTTTGCGCATGCGCAGTCGCTTCTATCAGTCCGAGGATTATGATTTTCATAGGGGACCGTCTACACACCAACCCGCACAATCCCTGAAAATTGCATAGAAATCGGACAATAACTTCGTATAGTTATGCGCGTTACAAGGAATTCATGACAGACAGACAGACACACAGACACGGAACCAAAATTGTTCAGAAAGGTCTAAAACGCAAAACGCGAGTTAAAATTTTGTTTTTGGAGAACCTTTTTTTTCGTCCTTGAAAAGTGAAAACAAAGCTTCCGCTACCTTGGTAGACTCGGAAGCAAAAAGTTCTAAAGGTATCTTATCAAAAATAAAAATTTATCATAATACAAAAACCGAAAAATTGGTTAGCAGTACACTTCGAAAATTCACTCAGGGCCCACGAATTTCTATCTTTTTTGAGTATTTTATAAGCTCCTCGCACTTCCCTATAAGAGCTAGCCCCAACATTATTACATGAGCTGGACCCCCAATGTCATAGCGGATATGAATTAGTCAGGTATGCTCATATCAAATAAACATGGACGTTTGGATGTCCCGATTATATTCAACGAGCCTGATAATACCTCCAGGTTTGAATAAGGATCCAGGACTAAAATCTGGTCGAGAGAGAAATGATAATGTCACCGGTACGACAGCTGTTGACCTTATTTTCATTCCTAGCAGCGGAAGCGAATCACATATTTGTGGGCAAGAGAAAGTCTCCTCCACGAGGTCTCATATTGCTCTGCTAGCTGGAGCGTTTACGAAGTGAGCTGAGTCGAGTGAGAAGTTAACTTATGAATAAAAAAAAAACTTGTAAGTAAAACCAATGACCTTAAGAGGACCTATCTTAAATGAAATAAGAAAAAGGTTCAGCTGGCCAGGAATGAAGTCAGATACTGCTCAATAATCAATCATTTTCCCACCAACTAATTCTATACCTCCAACTTCAGCAAATACCAGTCAACTTCAGCTATAGATTCAAGCAAGAGGCGTCATGGAATTGTTCCCTTCTTATTGGAATGTTCCCTGAGAATATTTGACGCAGTTTAAAAACGCTGCAAATCATTGTCCAACGGTTTATTATTTTCTGTATATCTCACCCTTCTGTATAGATCCCTCCCTACCGACCGTAAGTACCTACTACCTATTAGGGCATTTTTGAAAATTTCAACCCCAACCACCAACCAAATGGAAATGAAGGGTATTTTTTTCCAACTTTTTTTTTTACCTATTTTTTTTTTTTTTACCTACCAACTTTTTTTACCGACCAACCATTGGTAGGTACTACCTACCACACCGTGCTTGCCTTCACACCTTCACAATCAAGTTTATTTTGGATAAATAAACGCTTCACACTCGATTCGAAAAAAAAAACGCTTCACACTCGATTCGAAATCATAAACTCAATTTTAAATGCTTACATAAGAGTCTGCAACACATTGGGACATTTTCATGTCAACCACTATACAACAAGGTAGTGAAGTAAGGTTGTTAGTTACCCAAGCATCAAAGTTTTCGTGACGATTTTGGTTTATTATTTCTAATAATAAGCCTATGTGATCGTATCGCAAAAAATTTTTATAACCCCCCCTCAAACTTTGTCACTTTACGTTTCAAGGTGCGTAGAATCCAAATTTACAATGTCCGTCCGCCGTCCCCCGTCCGCCGTCCGGGCCATAAAAGGCCTTAGAATCGGTGTAAAAAACCCGTTCTTTTGCACATAGACTCCATTTGGGGTCTAGTTAGTCCTAACGTCGAACTATTCCGATCGCTTAATTCGTATAGAAGTTATGGGCAAATAACCGGCCAAAAAAGCTGAATCGGCCACTTAGAATTGACCGATTTCGATGAAATTTGGAATGTAGGCTCCATTTGGGGTCTAGTCGTGCCCCGAAGATTTTGGTTAATGTAGGTTACGTCTAAGGGTTCCAAAATGAATTTTGAAATTTTGAAAACGCCCTAACTCAAAAAATTTTGATATAAAGGTATTGTTTTTCCTTCAATTTAGGATTCTATACAATTTTTAATATTTTTTGACACCACCCGGAGCTCTGTAGGACAAATCGTTCGCTCTCTACGAGAATTTAAGATTTGGACATACGATAAATCAGAAACACGAGTGTGAATCGCTAAAGAGGCCTAATCTCCGTTCAAATTATAGCTGACCGAAATACGATCGATGTTTTTCTTCATGTTGGATGGTTGGTGGCTTTGCAGACGAGTGATCTATAGAAAAATAATAAACCATTGTGTAATAATTTGCAGCGTTTTTCATTTCATGTGCCAAAGCAAAATGTAAGGTTGTTGATTGTTCTCTACGCAACACAGTGAGTCTATTTTATTTATTGGTCGCGTGAGCAAGATTTGCTTAGTTTCCGTGACGATTTTTCAGTTCATGTGCCAAAGCAAAGACATGAAAATGTCAATAGAGAGCTTCATATAGAAATTTGATTACTGGTTGCTTAAAAAGCAAAACTGAATACAAATCGAAGAAATGAACAGCGATCGCATTTTACTCAGATAAAAATTGAACGGAGATTAGACCTCTTTTGCGATTCACACTCGTGTTTCTGATTTATCGTAAGTCTAACCTTCAAGTTCTCGTAAGGAGCGAACGGTTTGTCCTACAGAGCTCCGGGTGGTCTCAAAATTTTTTTAAAATTCAATAATATTTAAAATTGGTTAAAAAACGGTACCTTTATTTCGAGAGTTTTCGAGCTAGGGCACTCTTGAAAATTTCAACCCTCAATTTTCACCCCTTAGAAGTGACTGACATCAACCAAAAGCATCGCGGCACAACTCGACCCTAAATGGAGCCCATATACCAAATTTGAACCAAATCGGTCCAGGAATGCTAAGAAAAGTGCCGCGTACGGCGGACGGACTGAAAATTTTTTATTCGATTTTCGGATTCTACGTACCTTGAAACATAAAACATCAAATTTTGAGGGGGGGTTAAACTTTTTTTTCTTGCTCGATTCCAAAGGCTTATTATTGAATATACTCGTAATAAACCAAAATCACCATTAACCATCATTTAACAACCAAAATTAAATTTTGGTTAAATAAATTTTATTCTCAGATTGTAGTCGTGAAATATTTGCCACACTAGGTATAGTTTTAAAATACTTGCAGCACTATCAAGTTCCATAAAACTATATCAGACATTATAAAGGAGGATTTACAGCCTTTGGAATTGTTTGCTGCAATTTACCCTCCAGACTTGGTAGATAGTTTTTGAATTTTTCGAACATCCGAATTATCATGCATTAATCAAGCAATTATCACATGTTAGAGTTTTGTCAAGTTGTTCCCGCATCGAAAACATCATTTTAATTTTTTTTTAATTGATCGTTTAGATAGGTAGGTGGGGGTGGTAGGTTCACGTTTGCAACATTAAATGTTGCTCGAGATGACCCAAGTTTTTGTGACTTGCTGTTCGATACGACTTGATGTTGAGCTGAATTTTAGTATATGAGAAGAGTAAAAAGCCCACCCTACTTGGCAGACGTTTTTTCATCAATTTGGATAGTAGTTTCACAGTAACGAACTGGGGCAATCACATGAAAGCAGAAAAAACCCTTTTTGTATAAATCAATTTGAACTGTTGGGAAATCCTTTCCGTTTCGACAACTTTTGGAGTCCTTGTCCAATTTTTTTTTTGACATGGACATGTCTTAGTTCTGGGGGTCATTCCAAAAATTTCGACACACAAACAATGCAACGCGTTTTTTCTGATGCTGTTGAACGCAGGAAGCTGAAATTTGAGAGGGCGGGTCAATCGATACATACTTCTATACATCATCAAAGTTGATGATCACTAGAGCTCGGAAAATATGCACGAAATTTTCCCGAAAATATGCACCGGAAACTGGAAAAATATGCATTTGCCCTTAAAACTGCTTACAATTTTAAGAAAGAATGTTCCATATTATTACATTTTTTTCGCCCTTTTTTCTCCTAGAAAAAAGTTATGAAGCATCAGGTAAAGTTAACAAGCAATTCAAAAAATCAGTTATACATTTTTTATTTAATTTTATACATTTATACGAACTAGGTATAAAATGTAAAGATGAACTAGGTACATATTATATTGGACAACAATTACACGCTCCAAATTATCAGGTGTAAAACAGTGTCTCCTGTCACTCAGTCATCTATTCATTAGATGCCATTACCTACCTGCTGGGGTGATGTGAGTGAGGGGACAAAACATTCCAACATTCGATTTCGAATATTGTCAATTTCCAGCACTGACTTTAAAAAAAAATCCAGAATACGCAAAAAACTGGTAAAATATGCTGCAAAATATGCAAAAATCCCCAAAATGACCAAAAAATACAAAAATCCCCAAAATGACCGAAATATGCAAAAATATGCAATTTCAATTTCAATTTAAACCACCGCCTATTCTTCAGAAACCTTAAAAACGTTCAAATACAAAGATATACCGCATAATAAAAGATATGCAAAATATGCAAATTCCGAGCTCTAATGATCACTGATCAGCTGAGTGAGTTCCACGGCCATTTCCTCTCCTGTTGAACGCAGGAACTAACTTCCTCATTTTCCACCCCACGAAAATCGTTCACCACTCATTGGAAAGCTCTCAATTTATTAAACATGGTACGGAAAGCTGAATTATGCGCATGTTTAGTAACAAATGATCGTGAGTAACAAATGAGATGTCAACATGATCGTGAGAGGAAAATAGGTATCGTCATTCGTAATCGCTTCAAAGGGATCTCCCTTTGAAGCGTTACGGAGGCAGGGTCAATGGAGAATTCTGAAGGCGCCTGAGTGGTCACTGATCAGCTGAGTGAGCTCCAAGTTTACACCTAAAATGTTCAATAAATGATTTTCTCTCTCAGGGGCTAAATAGTAACAAAACTTTATCATAATTCAGATGCAAGCGAAACTAAGACGATCGAGTTCTTGAGGGTCGGTCATATGAATAAGGAGCGGCTCTGGGCCAACGTTTCGCGCAATTTACTGAGCATCATCAGGCCTACAAACATCACAACAATAATATAGCATTAGTTATTAGGAGACTATTTTGTGAAATAATGAAGGAATAAGATTTATACAGAGAGGGAGTGGCCACCAATGATATTTTGACATCAATGTAGAAATAAACATTGAAAAGCAGAATGGATTGCTTATGTTCAAACACTGACCAATTATGAATGATGACGTGATTGACTCATGTGCCAGTTTTATTGAGATTGGCTAAATTGCTGCAAGATAGTTGTATCGTCGTGTGGCACAATTACTAGAGCTCAATTATGGCACATTGTTAGAAAATCATCACAGAATTGCGGTTGGTCTCATTCGACGCAGATACAATCTACCTACAAAAACCTCGTTAGAATCAAATTCTTAACGACCATAATTTTTACGGCAGAAGGCAAAAAGTAGGTACCAAAAAATGTGACTTTGGTTTTCAAAAACGACGTTTACGTTAGAATTATTTGACAAAATCGCATATTTTTCTAGTCTTAGACCCCAAGGGATATATTTATTCGGAATCTGCGATACATTTCGCAGTTTTTTTTTCGAGAGTTTTTTAGGAATGTTTGGGCACCTGTACGATTATCTGTAATTTTCTAAACTGAAAACGAAAAATCGCCAATATTTCGGACGTGACCGGAAAAAACGGAGGTCAGATTCGTATTCAGCACCCCAAAAAACGCATATTGATTTTTTACATTTATATAAACGGATATTTACTTTATAACTTACTTAATCGAAAAAAGACTACGTTTTTATATCCAGAGTTTCATCTGTTAGTGGTAAGGAAGTTGGAACAAAAGTTCAAGAACTTTGATATTGAAATGATAAACCGATAAACCCTGAGATCAATATTGGAAAAGTCTGAATTTGGTTTGAAAAATTCCGAATTCGACTTGGAATATCTATATTTTTTAAATTTATATGAATGTATTTCTACTTTATAAATTAATCAATCCTAAAAAAACAGACTTCGCTTCTATATTCCAGAGTTTCATTTACCAGTACCAGTTGGTACAAAAGTTCTAGAATTTTGATATTGAAAATTTGAAACCTGACACTAAATTGGAAAAGTCAAAATTTTGAAATTACTTTGAAAAAGTCTTAATTTGGTTTAGAAAAGTCACAATTTGGTTTGGAAAAATCTGAATTTGTATTAAAAAATTCCGAATTCGACTTGGGAATTTTTTTTTTTTTTTTTCATTCATATAAACAGATACCTATTTTAAACTACTTTATGAATTACTCAATCCTGAATTTCACAACAGACTAAATATTAAATTTTTTTAGATTCTAGCAATCCAAGAAAAGACAGACTAGGTTCGGTTTTATATTCCAGAGTTTCATTTAGCAGTGGTAAGGAAGTAGGAACAAAAGTTCATGAATTTTGATATGGAAACGATGAACCTTGACATTGAATTGGAAAAGTCTGAATTTGGTTATGAAAAATCTGAATTTGGTTAAGAAAATACCGAATTCGACTTGGAAAATCTATATTTTGGTTTATTATTTTCAATAATGAACCTTTGGAATCGACCAAGAAAAAAAAAAAATTTTAACAATCCCTCAAAATTTGATGGTTTACGTTTCAAGGTACGTAGAATCCAAAAATCGAATAAAAATTTGGCCGTCCGTCCGCCGTACGCCGCACAGTGGGGCCGGAGTGGAAAAAACTCCATTTTTGTAAAGTGACCAAAAAAGGAATATAATGTGGTTTTCTCAATGTCTATTACCTGTAGAATCAGGGTGTGAAGGACCTTCAATGTTTAAAAATTGTTTTCACCGCTAAATGGGGGCTCGAACCTGATATTTCGAGATTTTAAGCACTTTGAGAGTGGAATTTGAAAATTTCCTAACACGTTCTATGTGTTTCAAAAAATTTAAATAAAATCATATAATGTTGGATATATATATGTAGCATCTCTAAAAAATATTAATTATTTTTTCATAACGTTTTAGCTTGAACGTTAGCTCCAGATTTGGGTTTTTATAGCGAAATACAACTTTAGAGGAGTGGAAAAACCGAGCTTCGCCTTCCTTCGGTTTGGCTCATTTTTTTTCTTGAAAATCTGACCATTATCAAGAAGCTGTAAAAATTTCATAGCCGTATTTCACCGAATTTAGATGTAGTGGGTTAAAATGTGATTAAAGGTACACCAAAAACGCCGTCTCTGCCGTCACCGCAGCTGCAGAGTAAAACCCTTCTAAAGGTTGTAACTTCTACATTTTCCTCTCGAAATCGATAAAATTTCCAGGGATTGTGAATTTTGACATGTAGAAGGTCCCCTATGAGGGCTGTTTGCTACAATCACAAAGTAACGGAGTCAAGTTAAGGCTACTATGGTCGGATCATCTATACAATCGGGTTATGTATACTGGGAAGCTATGTGCCACACCCATTTGGCAGACATTTTTTGTTATATTTTTTATTTGAAAACAGAATGATGTAAAAAGCGACGTTTTCGTAAAATATTTATGCTAAGAGTCAACAAGGTTCTGTTTGAACGAATCAGGTTCTTCGGATTGTCATTTGCAGTAGTGTGGTCAGTTCGTACTGTCGTGACATACCGAGAACATGTCATCGTTGAAAATCTCTTAATCGGATTTAGCAAACGTTTATTTGGATCCGTTCCAAAATTCGATTGCTTACTATCCAATTTTCAGAGGTTTTTATCACTCAAAATTTTGTCAAAATTAAATATATAAATATATATTTACACATATATATTTACATATATATATATTTACATACATATATAAAGAAACCTCAATTCAATCATCTTTATCGTATCCTATAACCTCTGAAACGAAGAAAAAAACAAAATAACACACATCCATCGCCTGTAAAACCGCTTTTCTGTTTTTTTACACGCTTTTCCACTTTGAGTAACATTATTTTTTTTCAAAATTCAAGATTTAGTACTAAAATAATAAATTTAAACATCAGAAAACATATTTTTCTAATGTATTTTCGTATTCGGAATCGAATGAAACCATTCCCAAGACGATACAGTAATTCTTTCAAAAGATAATGACTTTTTTCCGCTTTTTGGCCATTTGGCCCCACTGTGCGCCGTCCGCGGCACTTTTGCCACTTAGCATTGACCGATTTTGATGAAATTTGGTATGTAGGCTCCATTTGGGGTCTAGTTGTGCCCCGAAGCTTTTGGTTGATGTAGGTCACTTCTAAGGGTTCCAAAATCAATTTTGAAATTTTGGAAACACCCTAACTCAAAAAATTTTGATATAAAGGTATTGTTTTTCCTTCAATTTAAGATTCTATAGAATTTTTAGAATTTTTGAGACCACGCCGAGCTCTGTAGGACAAACCGTTCGCTCCCTACGAAAATTTAAGGGTTTATATGGAAATATATATATATGTGTAAATCAAAACACGATTGTGAATCGCAAAAGAGGCCTAATCTCCGTTCAAATTAGAGCTGACCGAAATGCGATCAATGGTTGGTGATTTTGTAGACGAGTGATCTATACAGGGTGTCTACACTTTCGATGGGCATAACTTCAGGGTTCGATTCTACAAGGCATTTTCAACAAAAAATGTCTCTTAGCAATTTTCTTTTAACCCACTCAAAATTCCTTTTTTTCACTTTAAAGTTTTTCTTCGCGTTTTCGACCTTACGGCACTGATATGGTCATAACTCCCTTATTTCTCCTGAAAATTCAAATCTGAATACACAGTTAGAAAGAACGTTAAATTCCTAAACTACCTAGTGCAAAATCAGAATATTTCATCAATAAAATAGTTTCAAAAAATCAAGTCAAAAAGCCAACTTTAACATATTTTTGAAACTCGACTTTTTTTTACCAAAGTTTTCACTCTAAATCCCTAGCCATTTCGATGGGCGCTCTTCGGAGAAAACATGCTCAAATAGTCAGCTTTTCAACGGTTTATCAATTTTTCTTTTTAACATTCAAATTGGAAGAGTAAATGAAGTTTGAATGCCAGAAAACGTGTGTTTTACAAGCAAATCCTGTGTTTTAAGCGGTTTATGGTCCCCCTCGACCACAAGATGGCTTGACGATTTTGGTATTATTTCCTATGTAATTTTTTACGCTGAATCAAATTGTGATACTTCCGAATGATTCCGACTGCTAGAAAGTGGATTTTTTGAAGAAAACCTTCGTTTTTTGTACATAAAATACGCATTATTCGTAGATATGGCAGTGAGCGTAAAGTAACACCTTTGAACTAAACAAAAACATCGAATTTCTAGCTGATTGAAGTTTTTGTTGAGTTCAAATGTGTTACTTTATGCTCACGACTATATCTACGAATAATGCGTATTTTATGTACGAAAAACGAAGGTTTTCTTCGAAAAATCTACTTTCTAGCAGTCGGAATCATTCTGAAGTATCACAATTTGATTCAGCGTAAAAAATTACGTAGGAAATGATACCAAAATCGCCAAGCCATCTTGAGGTCGAGGGGGACCATAAACCGCCTAAAACACTGGATTTGCTTGTAAAACACACGTTTTTTGACATTCAGACTTCATTTACTCTTCCAATTTGAATGTTAAAATAAAAAATTGATAGACCGTTGGAAAGCTGACAATTTGAGCATGTTTTCTCCTAAGAGCGCCCATCGAAATGGGCAGGGATTTAGAGTGAAAACTTTGGTCGAAAAAAGTCATGTTTCGAAAATTTGTTAAAGTTGGCTTTTTGACTTGATTTTTTGAAACTATTTTATTGATGAAATATTCTGATTTTGCACTAGGTAGTTTAGGAATTTAACGGTCTTTCTAACGGTGTATTCAGATTTGAATTTTCAGGAGAAATAAGGGAGTTATGACCATATCAGTGCCTTAAGGTCGAAAACGCGAAGAAAAAACTTTAAAGTGAAAAAAAAGGAATTTTGAGTGGGTTGAAAGAAAATTGCTAAGAAACATTTTTTGTTGGAAATGCCTTGTAGAATCGAACCCTGAAGTTATGCCCATCGAAAGTGTAGACACCCTGTATAGAAAAATAATAAACCATTGTGTAATAATTTGCAGCGTTTTTCACATTTATATGAACTGATACTTACTTTATAAATTGCCTACTCAATCCTAAATGATGAAATTGATGTTGAAATGATAAACCATGACATTGAGTTGGAAAAATCTAAATTTGATTTGAAAAATTCTGAAATTAGTTTGGAAAATTTTAAATTTGATTTGAAAAATTCTGACTTTAGTTTGGAAATGTGAATTTGGTCAGGAAAATTCCGATTTTGACTTGAAAGACTTGTAGTTTGATGTTTTCTTCATAGGTGCCTGAAAGTGACCTTTTTTTGTGAACCTGTGTACTCAAAAAATTAGACAAAAAGTAAGCATAGAACCGCTTCTTTTCTCAGATTATGATTGTTTATTATTATATTCATTTAATGAGGTATTACAATAATTTGGCTAGGTAATGAGTATTTAAAAATAATTCAATTTTTGAGGACGTACTTGAAGAAGAGCAATGACGATGCTGGTGGCGCCACTGCGGACAGCCACAGTGCTGATGGCTGTCGTCGACTCCGACATGACGTCGTTCGAGAAACACTACACGAATCCGACTGGCACGTGTACGATGACACAACACGTGTGGGACGACAACTGACACGTGTCCCGACGAGCGACACCGGTATCGTCGTGGAGTAAATGTCGCGGGAGGAGTTTTCGCCGCTTCGGAAATATCGCTGACCGGTCGAGCTGGGAGCTCGCGTCTGACTGGACGCCGGCGTCCGCGAAGCCCGTCTCCCCTCTCGCTCCCACCCCCGCGTTCGACCTCTGCGAGAGGGAGAGAGACGGAAAATACAGTGGAGGGGATTTTTTCTCTTTTTAGTGGAGGTATTTATAGAGTGTGGCTCACGCCCGACTATCCGTGGAAAATCGGATATTTCCTCCCGACGGACGTTTGTTGTAAATTAATCGGGCGTTTACGCCAATAATCTCTGTAAATACTCTCTGTAAACCCACCACTCATCACTGAAGGCGTTCTCGACAAAATCTCATCAATCGCGAAGTCCTCCCAGGAATACAGAGATTAGCGAAGTTCCGAGTTGCTTCCAAATGAATCTAACACATAAAATCCCAACCATAAGTGTACGTCGCCCGAACTTTGGAGATCCGGGTTCGATTCCAATCCGAGATATCAACTTTTTTTTTTGTATTTTGAAAATTTGTGTTTCGTGGGTAGATATGGGCGAATTCTTATTCATAAATACGATTATGAATACAAATCATATCTGCGACTTCATGATTATGAATACGAATACAGGTATGAATAAGAATATGAATACGAATACAATCGTATTCACACTTTGAATACGATTTTCCCCCGTATTCGTATTTTGAATACGATTTTATGATTTTTTCTATGATTTCCCCAAAAAACAAATTTTTTGACATTTTATGTCTTTACTATGGCACATAAATGAAAAATCGTCACGCGGGGAGCGTTATGAGGGGAGCCTTACGCGAAGGGGAAATATGAAGGGGAAAGGGCATAAAATCTGGTTGCGTACTTGTTCGAAAGCTGTAGCCACGGATCGGGAGGAGCAGTGGGCGGGAGGAGCAGGGGGCGGGAGGAGCAGTGGGCGGGAGGAGCAGGGGGCGGGAGGAGCAGGGGGCGGGAGGAGCAGGGGGCGGCTTCTATATAGATCACTTGTCTACAAAATCACCAACCATCCAATATAAAAAAAAATTAATAAAAAAAAAAAAAAAAATCAAAGAAAAAAAAATTCTTCATGTTGGATGGTTGGTGGCTTTGCAGACGAGTGATCTATATAGAAAAATAAATAATAATAAACCTTTCCCCCCCTTTCTCTCTCTCGGGCTCTTTTTACGATTTTCCCTGAAAATCATACTTTTTTTTTATGATTTTCTCCCAAACTCTGGACATATTTATAACAACATTGTCAAAATAATTAATCGAAATTCGAAACGCTCACAAATTCTTATAGGATTTTTCACGCAGAATCGAATGAGACCAACCCCAGGTCGCTACGACCGACCGTATGGAAACTACGACGACATTTCCGCTAAAAATCGTATTTTTTTACAATTTGCACTGAAAATCATAAAGAAAAATTATGATTTTTACCGAAATTTTGGTAAATTTATTCCCTAAAATTGCCAAAATAATTAATAAAATACGAAACGCCTACCAATTCTTATAGGATTTTCCACGCAGAATCGAATGAGACCAATACCAGGTCGCTACGACCAACCGAATAGAAAGTACGACGAAATGTCCGACGAAAAATCATCAATCAAAGTCCGACGAAATTTCCGCTGAAAATCGTAGGTATTTTTTTTAAACGATTAGCACTGGAAATCATTTAAAAAATATGATTATTACCGTTGAATGAATAATGGTACCGAATTTTACGGGGAATAAAGCAATTTAAAAAGTGAATTTTTTGAAAACATTTCGTTTTTTGCACGCCCGTAATGTCCAAATAATTCGAGATGATGAACTATTTACGGTAAACCTAAAAACTGCGCCAGGATCTCAGCTTTCCAACGGTGTAATCAAAAAATATTTTACTATCGAATTTTAGGGAGAAATTCCTGTTTCAATGAGGAAAAACGTGCATTTTTTCAACGAATTTGACGGTCTGACGGGGGACTCTGTGCTTCGGAGGAGCCGCGGCGGTGAAGACCAAAAAACCCTCGAATTTGTTGAAAAAAATTCACGTTTTTCCGCGTTGGTCTTAAATTGTAGACAATTTAACGTACTTCAAAAAGATACTAAATATAAATAATTTAAATTATAGCACAGGGTTTTGCAGGGTTGCAAATTGGGGGATAAACTAGCCTCAGGGATCCTAACATATTGAAAAATCGAAGATACACCTGCGATTGCAATGTTTCATGTTTATACTGACTGGGATATTGGGATTTCGTGTCCTTGAAATCTTCTCAAATACCTATTATGAAGGAGTCCCCTGGAACTTAGACACCGCAGAACACGTTTGGCGTAATCTTGAGAGTAATTTTATTGAATAATTTTTGCCAAAAGATACTTCTTAACTCTCCAAAGAAATTCTTTATAAAGATCTCTACGTCTTCTTCTATGTACACTTTGGTGAAGCAACTAATCATGAGTAAAATGCAGGAAGGGCAGGATGTCCGAGAACATCTGTCGCATTTCATGGATGCTGTTGATAAGCTGTTGGATATGGACGTGAAAATACACGACGATTTACTTACAATTATGATGCTCTACAGCCTTCACGAAACATACGAAAATTTTCGATGCGCAATTGAGTCGAGGGATGATTTGCCAACACCAGAAGCTCTACGCATAAAAATAATTGAAGAGTCTAAAGCGAGAAAGCAAAATCATAATGGAAAAAGTAAACAAAACGATGCATTAATGATAAAGAAAAGATATCCTCCGAAAAAGCAACAATTTGGGAAATCTCAACCAAAAGAATTCAAATTCAAGTGTCGGATTTGTGGAGGTACAGGACACAAGGCTTGTGATTGTCCAAACAATAAAAAATCAACAGCAAGCAGGAGCAGCTACAGCACTAACGACAGGCAAGTCGGAAAACAAACACTCGTCTACAAAATCACCAACCATCCAATATGAAGAAAAATAAAATAAAATAAAATAAATAAATAAAATTAAAAATAAAAAAAAATAAAAAAAAAAATCAAAATCACCAACCATCGATCGCTTTTCGGTCAGCTCTAATTTGAACGGAGATTAGGCCTCTTTTGGTTTATTATTTTCAATAATGAACCTTTGGAATCGACCAAGAAAAAAAAAATTCTAACACCCCCTCAAAATTTGATGGTTTACGTTTCAAGGTACGTAGAATCCAAAAATCGAATAAAAATTTGGCCGTCCGTCCGCCGTACTCCGTACGCGGCACATTCCCCACTTAGCATTGACCGATTTTGATGAAATTTGGTATGTGGGCTCCATTTGGGATCTAGTTGTGCCCCGAAGCTTTTGGTTGATGTAGGTCACTCCTAAGGGTTCCAAAATCAATTTTGAAATTTTGAAAACGCCCTAACTCAAAAAATTTCGATATGAAGGTATTGTTTTTCCTTCAATTTATGATTCTATAGAATTTTTAGAATTTTTTGAGACCACGCGGAGCTCTGTAGGACAAACCGTTCGCTCCCTACGAAAATTTAAAGGTTTATATTGAAATATATAAATATATATATATAAATCAAAACACGAGTGTGAATTGCAAAAGAGGCCTAATCTCCGTTCAAATTAGAGCTGACCGAAATGCGATCGATGGTTTGTGATTTTGATTTTTTTTTGATTTTTTGATTTTTTTTTTGATTTTTTTTTTCTTTTTCTCTTTATATTGGATGGTTGGTGATTTTGTAGACGAGTGATCTATATAAAAATAATAAACCGTTGTGTAATAATTTGCAGCGTTTTCGATTCACACTCGTGTTTTGATTTATATATATATTTCAATATAAACCCTTAAATTTACGTAGGGAGCAAACGGTTTGTCCTACAGAGCTCCGCGTGGTCTCAAAAAATTCTAAAAATTCCATAGAATCCAAAATTGAAGGAAAAACAATACCTTTATATCAAAATTTTTTGAGTTAGGGCGTTTTCAAAATTTCAAAATTGATTTTGGAACCCTTAGGAGTGACCTACATCAACCAAAAGCTTCGGGGCACAACTAGACCCCAAATGGACTACATACCAAATTTCATCAAAATCGGTCAATGCTAAGTGGCAAAAGTGCCGCGTACGGCGGACGGACGGCCAAATTTATATTCGATTTTTGGATTCTACGTACCTTGAAACGTAAACCATCAAATTTTGAGGGGGTGTTAAAATTCTTTTTTTCTTGGTCGATTCCAAAGGTTCATTATTGAAAATAATAAACCAAAAATGGTGCCAGGATAGTGGATGTTCAACTCACATGTGCAAGGACAAAGAAATGTTTCAAAAACTTATAAAATCGGAGATGTAAGGAGTTCAACTTGCTAGTGATGGATCAGTACCAGTTCTTGGAAAAGGGACTGTGGCTCTGGAGGCATCTAATGATCACGGAGTGAGGGAACTGAACTTGGAAGAAACGTTATTTGTGCCAGATTTACGTTTAAATCTGATGTCTGTTTCGAAGATAGTGGATAGGGGATTCACTGTCACATTTGAAAAACGCGGAGCAACTGCTTACGCTGAAAATGGTGAAATTCTGCTCACAGCTGACAGAATTGGAGACCTCTTCTACCTTCGAAAATCTTGCCGTGAAACTGCGTACACTACCTATGAGAGTGAAAATGAACGAAGTTTGGATCTATGGCACAGACGATTGGGGCACATCAACGAAAACGCTCTCAAATCTATGGCGAATGGCTAAGTTATTGGGATGAAAATCTCAGATAGAGCAAAATTATCAGCCTGTAAAACATGTTTACAGGGAAAACTGATACAAACGCCATTCCCCAAGAAGTCAGAACGTAAAAACTAAGTTTTGGATATAGTGCACAGCGATATTTGTGGACCGATGCGAGTAAAATCGATCGGTGGAACACAGTACTTCATCACATTCATCGACGATGCAACGAGGTGGTGTGAAGTGAAGTTCTTGAAACACAAACCAGAAGCACTGGAAGCGTTCATAAACTTCAAGAACAAGGTGGAAAAACAAACAGGAAAGAAAATAAAATGTTTGCAATCAGATAACGGGCTCGAGTATGTCAACAACGCATTCAATAATTTTTTGAATGATCAGGGAATTACAAGAAGACTGACAGTTCCAGATACACCACAGCAAAACGGAGTCAGTGAGAGGAAGAACCGTACTCTCGTAGAAATGGCACGATGCATGATGATAGAGGCGAACTTCTCCAGGCGGAAATTCCTGTGATGTATGAAGAAGTTCTGAAAAGAATAAGCAAGAAGGAACAAAAAGGAAGTGAAATCTAGAAATAAGTGAACCAACATCTGAAACAGTTGTCGTTCGTCTTTTGACAAAGAAACAATACGGTTTAATATCGCCTCGAAAAAGGCAAACACCGCCGCAACCAGAGCTCATCATTCGCCGGGTTTTTTTTCCGCGGATAGTGCTATGCAAGCGAATGCCGATTAACAAGCGGGCCGCGAACGAGTGAAACCGTCAAGTCAGCAGACAGCTTCGAACTACAGGTGACCTAATTGCCTTTTATTCTTCTTGTTTTCTCTCATTCCGAAGAACATAATAGCTATCTGGTCGGGGTGTCAAATTATTTCTCATCAAATTTGATGTTCAAAAGAATTCAGGAGAGAGGTCTTACTGCACCTGGATGCAATTGGCTTGGACCTTTTAATCCTTTGGACGCACCACCACCAACGTGTCATTCTGACCAAATTGCTAAAGAGCACGATTTTGACTACAACTACGCAACTAGTGCTAGTGACGTCAGAAAAGCAGACCGACGAGCTCTAGCCGGCTTTGCCGGGGATCTAGTTGTAAACAAGAGCCCCTATGCGTTAATAGGACTAGTTGGGATTGGTGCTAAGTACTGTGTTGAAACAGCTACCGGAGTGATCTACCCAACTGGACTCAACAGATTTACCAAGAAAAAACAAGAAACTTGCAGGGACATTCATATATACCACAATAAGTTAGATTCAATACAGGAGGCAGAGGAAGAGAATAGACAAAATTGTAAAACAGAAATTACAGGGATAACAAACAATCAATCACGATCAGAGCACCTAAGTGGACAAAATACCTCTCTGTTGACAAAACATGGAAGACGAACCCAGGTGACTACGGCAGAAAACCCCTCTTCATTGACATTGAACAGAAGCAATGAATTAACCTACTATCCTTACAACAAGCCGCTAGGATACAAGGACAAAGACACGTGGACTGAGGGATCAAACCTCCCGGAGGATTGGAGTTGGTTTCATAAGTCTGGAAAAAAGGAACCGTGTAAAACCAGAAGTTCAGTGCACGAAGACAAGAAGCGCAACGTGAGGTCCTGTAAGCTAGTAAATGTTGATAGCATAAAGAAGAAACCTATCCCAGAATCGAAGAAAAAAATTGTACCAGCATCATGTGGTAGACCAGGATGTATCACAGCAAGCGAATCCGACACAACTACGTCCACTCAAGACGAGGATTGGAGTAAGCCATTAAGTTTGGAACAGCGTAAGCAAATTCTGGAGGAGTGTGAGAAGGCCCTTCACACACCACCACCCTCCAGACCAATTACGCCAACCTTAAACCACTTGGCTAAAGAGCTGACCTCTTTCGAACGATTCATCCCACAATTCACGAATCAGAGGACTTATCCGTTGGAGGTGCCTAGAAATCCGTGGAACAGTAAAGCCACCATGGAAGTGCCAGATGGGGCTGCCAAAGCGTGGCGTTGTGCCAATGAAACTTTCGCCGAATGGGGTACATGGAGCCTTGACACCAACAACGTTGCGAAATCAAGGCATCAGGCAACATCTAAATTTATTGAGAAGGTTTTTAGTGCGACGAGTACCTTGTACTCTACAGTTAGAGACCAAAACCGAGAACTAAAGTACCTCAGAGATATAGTTGCACAGAAGCTCGACATGCAACATCAAGCCGTGGTTGCACTCGAAGAGAGAATAGCAGACAAACCTCAGGAAGAATCATTCAGAGGAGAGGATGACGAGAAAATCCTCCAGGGGCTACCACAAGGGCTATCAATGTTGGAAGCAATAATAAGAAACGAGGTTACAACCCTTAGGAGCGAAATGAATGAGGCGATAGGTATTTTAGGAGGCAAGGTCTCATCAATTAAAGGTGAGTTCGAACGTCTGAGCGCGAGGACCTCATAGCACTGGGACGGAAGGTCGACGTGACAAATCGCCACGTCAAAGAAATATCCAATGAGCGAATCGAGAAACAGGAAGCTTCGAAAAAGACGCTCTCTGTTCAGCTACCCCCGTCTGATTCAATAGCTTCAACAGGGGATACCGATACGGATGGGGGCTCCTTTACTCGTGTCTCTAGAAGGAGAAAAATAACTCGGAAACTTGCTAGCGAAAATAAGCAAGATAATCTCCAAAGAGGGAATCTACCAACGTCAAGGGCTCGTTCGGGTGAGCGTCATAGCGAGGAACGTAAGATTCAGCCCAAGAAAGCTATACGCCGATGTTTTGTCTCGGTCTAGAAAATGGACAAACCCAAGCAAACCAGATCCCATTATGGTCACCAAAGACCAGGCGCAAGGATGCCCTTTGTCACCGGGATCTATTAAAAAAGCGATAAACAGAGAAATAGATGTCATCTCACTTGGGGTGGGGATAAATTCCTGCAGAAAAGGCCGGGATAAACTCCTGCTTGACCCAAGAAACCATGAAGATAAGGTGATACTCTCACGGGCGCTAAAAGATAAGGGCTTCAATGTGACAAACCCAGTAAAACCTTGGAGACCCTTATTACTGAGGATAAATAAGATTGATAGTTCCTTAGAAGGAACCCAATTAAGCAGAGCAGTATGGAACCAGAATTCGTTCCTCAGAGATCTGATGACTGGCTGAGGAGATGGCTGAAGGCTTTGTCCCAGCATTCAGGAAAGGACCAAAGGACTTAGAAGAAGTTACTTGGGTCGTTAAGGTGTCTCCTAAAGTCCGTGACTTATTGTTGGGGGCTCGATACCTTAACATAGGTTTCTCTAGATGCAACGTAAGTGATTTCATTGATGTTAGCAGATGTTACAAATGCCAAGCTTTCGGACACTCGGCGAGCAGATGCAGGGATGAGGAGGACACTTGCGCGAGATGTGCCGAACCTCACAAAACGAGCCAGTGTTCAAGCGAGTTAATGAAGTGCATAAACTGTAAGCGAGCTGGCCTAACACACAACCATCCGGCAACAGACAAAGAATGCCCAGCGTATGAATGGGCCATAAGGAGGTTCGTCAGACAGATAAACGTAAATGGTGCCCTGGAGGAGGCTTCACCATCAAGATGATTAGAATGGACTCCGAAGAACCCCACGCCAGCGACGAACCTGGAAACTTTGATGTGGATCTGAACACCTCTTCTACTACCTATGATACCCTTAGTGATTATGTAAGTAAATATAGTATAGCAAATAATTTGTTTATATTCCACATGAATATTCGTAGCTTAAACAGAAACTTGGATGAAGTTTTGGGCTGGCTAGAGTCAGAGAGATCTAAGCCGGACTTTTTAATTTTTACAGAAACGTTTAGTTCCTCTTCGAATACTACAGTTAACATTCCTGGCTTTACCACCTTTCGCTCAGCGTTTTCTCGGAATCGTAATGATGGAGTAGTTATATATGCAAACGAAATTATAAATTGTACCGCCATTACATTAACTATGACTGGAGCTACAGGACTTAACGTTAGCTTTCAAGTTGGCTCCGAAACCTTCAACATAATTGGAATTTATAGAACTCCTTCTCTAATACAGAGCGAAATCTTCCTTTTCATCTCGCAGCTAAAATCCAACCTCGAGAATCTGACGAGTAATCATACATTTATTTTTGGTGACTTCAATTTGGATCTGCTAAGTAAAAATGACAGTATTGACAGTTATATAGACACCCTATTATCGTTGGGATACATAGGTTTAATAAATGAACCTACACGTATTCAGGGATCCTCAAAAACAGCAATAGACCATATATTTGCGAACTCCAAATTACTTGATCTGGCACCAGCAATAATTAAGAGCTCGATTACAGATCATTTTTCAACGGCTCTTTTCATACCCACCAATAATCGTTTAAATAGGAAGAGATCCGAGATCGTGAAAAAAATAGACCAAGATAAACTTGGATTATTACTCTCCGATATTGACTGGACATCTATATTAGATAGTAGCAATGTAAACTATACGGCAACTCAATTTATACAAATATTGAATACTGCAGTCTCTGCTGCAACAGAACTTAAAAAGATCCCCACCAGGGAAGTCAAACTAACCCCTTGGATTACAAAAGGACTGATAAAATCAATAAGGACAAGAGACAAACTAAAAAAACTCTCCGTACGGAACCCATCTAACCAAGAGCTGAAAACAAAATTCAACCAATATAGGAATAGAATTAAGGAATTAACCAGAGCTGCCAAAAAGAGCTACTATGCTGGAATTATAGAGAAAGCTGAAGGAAACTCGAAAAAAACATGGGATGCGGTGAAATCAGCCATTCAAGGCACAAATCAAACAAATAGGATTGAATGCCCACTAGTCAAAGAAATAATGAAAAACAAAAATATCCCCCACAAAGAAGCACAAAAAGAAGCCTGCGACTCACTAAATACGTTTTTCTCTCAAGTTGGAAAGAAGCTCTTCGCTAACTTTCCATGTATGCACCAAAAAACAAAACCTCCCATTCTAAAAACAACAGATTTCGCTCTCGTCTTGGATAGCATGACGGACACTGACCTAGAAAAAATCTTACAATCTATGAAGGGAAATTCAGCTCCCGGAATAGATGGAATCCAGTTGGGGCTGATAAAAAACCATATTAGTATTCTTAAAGAACCTCTCCTTCACATATACAATCTTAGTCTTTCAACATCCACATTTCCCGAAGCCTTCAAAGCAGCAAAAGTAATCCCTCTCTTCAAAGGGGGAGAATTGGGTGATTTTGGGAATTACAGACCCATCTCCATGTTGAGCACGCTATCAAAAATATTAGAAAAATTTGTCAAAAACCAGTTGTATTCATACCTTGAAGGAAATAAATTATTAAACCCCAATCAATTCGGTTTCCGCAAAAATATGGGAGTAAATGATGCACTATTTTCCCTAACTACTGACCTCTACAAAATAAGGGACAACAACCAGAAAGGTGTACTAATACTGCTTGATATAGCAAAAGCTTTTGACGCAATTCCTAGGGAATCACTAATGCACAAATTGGAGAGTCTTGGAATCATGGGGCCTACCCTGAAATGGTTCAGAAGCTACTTGACTGACAGAAGGCAGATAGTCTCAATTGGCGACTGTACCAGTGGGGAATCCATTAATGATTTTGGGGTCGTTCAAGGAAGTACATTAGGACCAATACTATTTTTAATATATATAAATGAAGTAGCACATTTAGATTTACCTAACTCGAAATTATATTTATTCGCTGATGACACAGCAGTACTCTGTGAAGGTGACACTTGGGAAAACGTTTTCAGCAACGCCAATCAGGTTATAAATCAAGTAGGGAAATGGTTTCACAAGAGTTATCTCACATTGAATGCTAACAAGACCAAACTGATAGTTTACGGAGGAAATAAGTCACAAATTGAGGAAAAACACTTGAAAATCATCCTGCACTCTTGTGTAGAAGATCAAATATGCTCATGTGATTCGATAGAAAGAGTTGCAAGGCATAAGTATCTGGGGCTAGTTACTGGATGAAGAGCTTAAGTGGAAGCCCCATATAGACTACATCCATGATAAGATTAGGAAATATATATATATATTCTACAATGTTAGACACACGCTCCCGAAGCAAACAATAAAACTTATATATTATACCATGTTGCAATCTGTATTGCAGTATGGCATAATAGCATGGGGAGGAACGTATTCCACCCATATAAATAAGTTACATGTTCGGCAGAAAATTATCATAAAAATGATGTTGTCATTACCGCGTAGGACCCCTTCCGTAGATCTATTTGATATTGCTAAGGTATTTACTATTAGACAACTTTATCTGAAAAATCTACTATTGCAATTCTTTAGGACACCCAACATAATTGAAGTTTCTCGAAGGGATCCGAAATACGATACTAGATATGCCGCCGCAGGGAATGTAATTGGCCCTAGACCTAGACTGACTCTGACAACGCACAGCCCGATCTTCATTCTACATTTGATACACCGAGAAATTGTTTGTAGCATGAAAAGTCCCCAGAAGTTTACTAGACCAAAATACAAAAAGCAAGTGTTAAGTTGGCTAGTTACAGAAGGGGGCTTTAGATGCGAAAGGCTATTAAACAGCATATATGTATAGGAGACTATTTAATTTTAGAGATTATTAAAGTTAGAGAATATTAAAGTAAGTTAGTATATGTAGGAGTTTATCAAAATGCGTCCTTAATTCTGTCCAATCATGTATTGTTTATTAATTTACTTATTACTGTAATTGTAAAGTATACATCAATTTATTCACCGATATGGAGCGATTTTGCAAAGATCCTACCCTACAACACGGGCCAAGCCTAATGTCGGGTAGGAAATCTGAGCAAATTGCATCCCTTCATGCATTATATTATTGTAAAAGTGTACAAAATGGCGAAATAAACATATATCTATCTATCTATCTAAAAAAAACAATTGTCAACAAGGGGAAGAAAAGTCTGCTACATTCGCAAAGCACTTTACGGTCTGAAGCAATCAGGACGTATGTGGTATTTCAAGCTAGACGAATCCTTGAAAGCAATTGGACTACGACCTTCTACAGCCGATCCATGCGTTTACGTTGGAGAAATTGAAAACCAATTTGTGATCATAGGTTTCTACGTTGATGACTTGATCTTGGCCACAAAATCAATTGACGTAATGGAAGTGCTGAAGAAAAAATTGAGTGAAAAATTCGAGATGAAGGATCTAGGAGCGATTCACTATTGTCTCGGAATAGAGATATCACATTCCCTGAAGGAGGGGGAGATACGAATGTCACAGAAGAAATACGTTGAAGAGATTCTGAGGAAGTTCAATATGGAAGATTCCAAGCCAATAGCAACACCGGCGGACGATTCAAAGAATTGAATGAAGGTTAAATTAGATTAGTTGATTATAATAGCCTAGTAGAGGATTTTGTTGTTGTAAGTACTCTGTCTAGTATAGTGGTAGTGCCAACCAGATCTGTGATATTTTTCGTCTTCGTGATTTTTTTTGTCATATTTAAAAATGAATTTTATCAGTGATGTGAATGGATTTGTGTGTGAATGTGGTTCTCCTCTGCTGTTGGTCGGTGGTCGCCCTAGCGGCTCTCTTGTGCCCTTTTCCCTGTAGGGAATGGGAGGCGTTTGAGTGTCCTGTGTTGGGGGCGGCTGATCATTCATACAGCGGGGAGCTGTCATGGTGGGTGGGTCCCAGTCGGGTGGCGTTTTGTGATCGGCACAGCCCATATTGTTAATTCTTATACCGATGTTTGTGTTGCCTATTTTAGGATTTGCGAATAAAAACTTTCTGAATTTCTCACAAAGAGGCTACGGGCCTAACCCACATTTTACGAATGCACCACCGGACATTCATTGTTAAGAAAACAATAAACCAAAAGCGTATTTTATTGTAGTTCTTCATTTCCGAGCTCACGATATCTTTTGAAGCTCCGTTATAATGAATTATTACGCTCTTAGGACAATCTATTGCAGTTTGCCATGCTGTGTTCAGCCTCAGTTGTGGGAGGACTTCAGTAGTCGAATATATTCGTTCTATAACGTGTGGGCGAACAGGCGGAAAGTTGAATTTCCAAAAACGACTTCTCGTGGGAGACAAGTGGATCGGTACGTCATAGTTCCTTCCGATCTGCCAAAGGACTCCATCGTACGTTTAAATTTGTGTCGCATTCACGAATAAAAGCATTAAAAATAGAGTGAAAACGCTGCAAATTATTACACAAAGGTTCATTATTATTCTGTACAGATCACTCGTCAGCAAAGAACACAGCGTTGCCATTGTCACCACCTACCAACTAAGTTTTCGCTTCATAATCGAGTTTATTTAGATGAAATAAAAGCTTCACACTCCATTCGAAGAAATAAAGAATTCCTTCAATTAGAAATTTCATTACTGGTTGCTAAGGAAATGAATAACCATTCATATACGATATGTTTGTAAAGCCACTCGCCTGCAAATAGGGGTGGCATATCGAATGAAATATATCGATATACAGATCAAATGATATATCGTCTATGAGATATCGATACCTACGAAATATCGGAGAAAATATTTCAATATATCGGAAGATTTACTGGGAAAAACGTGTTGAAGTAGGTAGGTGAACAAAAAGGTTTAAAATATATACAAATAATTTAGGAAGGCATTTATTGACAAATCGGAAGATCTACTTGGAAGAACTTGAAGAAGTAAGTAGGTAGGTGAATTGAAACGTTTCTAACATCATTTTGGAAGAAATATATCGATGTATTCGGCATATCGGAATTCTATTTGGAAAAACCGGGTGAAATATGTATTAACCTACTTTCAAAAGTTACTGGGTATAAATTATTGGAATTCATAGTTTAAAAAACGAAAAAAAAGTGCGAAAATGTCATTGCAATGTTAAATTAATTTAATAAAATTGACAGGGGTATACTGTAAACAATCATGATCCTTAAAAATTGAAAATAATTGTTGTGAAAACCTGCTTCACTTCGTATAGTAGGTAGTTTTAATCTAGACTGGCCTCCATTTATTTTGGCTCAAGTCAAGTCTCCAGTACTCTGTGAGAGCCACTGTAGGTGTTAACCATGTACACAATCATGTCTGAGCTGAAGTCAACAGTGTGAAATCTACCCATCACGTTGATACCTACAAAATTTGGAATGAAATTACTTGCTGTTATTGTAGGTGCAGGCGTCCCTTCTCGTCCATTCATATTTAATTTTTACTTGTTGAAAACAACTCGCGATATATCGGTCAATATATCGATATTTATCGATATTATCGGTTCTCTATATCGATAAAAATATATCGATACATAAAACGTAATATATCAATATAATATAACATATATCAATATAATATATATAGTTCATATTATGAACTATATCGATATATCGTTGCCATTCCTACCTGCAAAGCACACAGCTTTGCTATTTTCACTTACTACAAACCATATTTTACCTTCACAATAAATTTCATTTCTTAAATGATGAACGCTTCACGCTAAATGCGAAGAAATAGGAAGTTGTGGGTGCCTTCATTAGGAAATTTTAATACTGGTTGCAAAGGACGCAAAACTGGGTACAACTCGAAGAAACGAAGAGCGATCGCATTTTGGTCAGCTAAAATATGAACGGAAGTAGGCCTCTCTTGCGATTCACACTCGTGTTTCTAATTTATCGCAAGTCCAACCCTTAAGTTCTCATAGGGAACGAACGGTTTGTGCGACAGAGCTCCGCGTGGTTTCAACATTTTAAAACGCTGCAAATTATTACACAATGGTTTATTATTTTTTCTATATAGATCACTCGTCTACAAAATCACCCAACCATCCAATATGAAAAAAAAAAAAAAAATCAAAAAAATCTAAATCACCAACCATCGATCGCATTTCGGTCAGCTCTAATTTGAACGGAGATTAGGCCTCTTTTGCAATTCACACTCGTGTTTTGATTTATATATACCAATATAAATATTTAGGTATATATTTCAATATAAACCCTTAAATTTTCGTAGGGAGCGAACGGTTTGTCCTACAGAGCTCCGCGTGGTCTCAAAAAATTCTAAAAATTCTATAGAATCCTAAATTGAAGGAAAAACAATACCTTTATATCGAAATTTTTTGAGTTAGGGCGTTTTCAAAATTTCAAATGTATTTTGGAACCCTTAGAAGTGACCTACATCAACCAAAAGCTTCGGGGCACAACTAGACCCCAAATGGAGCCTACATACCAAATTTCATCAAAATCGGTCAGTGCTAAGTGGCAAAAGTGCCGCGTACGGCGGACGGACGGCCAAATTTTTATTCGATTTTTGGATTCTACGTACCTTGAAACGTAAACCATCAAATTTTGAGGGGGTGTTAAAATTTTTTTTTCTTGGTCGATTACAAAGGTCCACTATTGAAAATAATAAACCAAAATTCAATACTATTTAAAATTGGTGAAAAATTGATACCTTCATTTCGAGAGTTTTCGAGCTAGGGTACTTTTGAAAATTTCAACCCTTAATTATCACCACTTAAAAGTAACTGAAATCAACCAAAAGCTTCGCGGCACAACTAGACCCCAAATGGAGCTCATATACCAAATTTCTAGGTCGATTCCATAGGTTTATTATTGACAATAAGCCAAGATAGGTTCCTACAGATGGGTTCCTAGTATAGGTTGGCACAAGGCACATAGGTTCCTCGCATTTACCTGGCACGAACCTCCAAATTTGTTGATCAGATTATGAAATTTATAATTCCAACCATACAATTGCCAGAAAATGTCGTCGAATTCGAATAGTTACACAGATTTGCTTACATGAAGACCGACTGACAGACACATAGATAGCCAGACAAAATTATTGACACAAAATCAAAGATGTCAGAGAAACTTTGACACGCAAAATGCGAGTGGAATTTTGATTTTGGGAGCCTACTTTTTTTCGACCTGCTGAACGAATACAAGCAGCTATTCAATCTTCAACAGTGCAAATCAACGTTTATTTAGTAAAACAGAACTGCGTTTTAGAAGGAAAGAATCCAAAATCTGAAGACAACTTGAAAGAAAATTGGATCCATATAATTCTCTCTTGGAAATTAAGTTTTTCGAGTGTTTATAGTTCAGCGCCGAATATATGAATGAGAAAAATTCGGAAAACAACATAAATTGACGGCTCTCACTAACACTGACTCTCGAGTTTGAAAAATGTTTGATGTTCTGTTCTTGGGGATCCTGATCCGTGATAAATCCCACACGTGGTTTCCATCATCTTGAAACAACTCAAGTGGTAGCCGCTGTCTGCAGCCCACTTCTATTCATATCAGCTTTCCGTTCAACCAGCCTCTGGAGCCTCCACTCCATTAACCCTCATAGTCGACTCGAACTATTTCAATTATGTATTCCTCCAAGTAAACAAAACGCTACAACTTATTATGCTAAGGTTCATTATTTTGCTTCCGAGTCTACCAAGGTAGCGCAAGATTTGTTTTCACTTTTCAAGGTTGAAAAAAAAAGTTCTTCAAAATCGAAATTTCCACTCGCGTTTTACGTTTCAGACCTCCCTGAAAAATTTTGGTTCCGTGTCAGTCTGTCAAGAAATGCTTGCCACAGCCATAACTTACATGCGTTTCCCCTAAGAAAATCATTACCCCCCGGATTGATCGTATCCGCTGCGCATGTGCACTCGTGTGAGCCATAACTTCTATATTTCCCATCTGACTACAATGAAATTTTCAGGAATCATGGAATTTGGGGTGGAGATGGTCCCCTATGAGGGTAGTGTGTACTGCGTGATTTATGTTTTGAGATTAACTACTATGCATCGTATCATCTATACAATCGGGTTATGGACACGAGGAACCTATGTGCCACACCCACTTGGCATTTATATGTAGATCATTCGTCTGCACTCGAGAGAAACGAACTCTTCTAAGGCTTGTTTTCACCTCCGATTGTTCGAAAAAGTCGAAATGGACGTTTAAATCATAGGAACTGGTTGGTTTACTCGAGAGAAACGACCTCTTCTAAGGCTTGTTTTCACCTTGGATTGTTCGAAAAAGTCGAAAATGGACGTTGAAACCTTTGAAACTGGTTGGTTTACTCGAGAGAAACGACCTCTTCTAAGGCTTGTTTTCACCTTCGATTGTTCGAAAAAGTCGAAATGGACGTTTAAATCATAGGAACTGGTTGGTTTACTCGAGAGAAACGACCTCTTCTAAGGCTTGTTTTCACCTTCGATTGTTCGAAAAAGTCGAAAATGGACGTTGAAACCTTTGAAACTTGTTGGTTTACTCGAGAGAAACGACCTCTTCAAAGGCTTGTTTTCACCTTCGATTGTTCGAAAAAGTCGAAAATGGACGTTGAAACCTTTGAAACTGGTTGGTTTACTCGAGAGAAACGACCTCTTCAAAGGCTTGTTTTCACCTTGGATTGTTCGAAAAAGTCGAAATGGACGTTGAAACCTTTGAAACTGGTTGGTTTACTCGAGAGAAACGACCTCTTCTAAGGCTTGTTTTCACCTTGGATTGTTCGAAAAAGTCGAAAATGGACGTTGAAACCTTTGAAACTGGTTGGTTTACTCGAGAGGAACGACTTCTTCAAAGGCTTGTTTTCACCTTCGATTGTTCGAAAAAGTCGAAATGGACGTTGAAATCATAGGAACAGGTTGGTTTACTCGAGAGAAACGACCTCTTCAAAGGCTTGTTTTCACCTTCGATTGTTCGAAAAAGTCGAAAATGGACGTTGAAACCTTTGAAACTTGTTGGTTTACTCGAGAGAAACGACCTCTTCAAAGGCTTGTTTTCACCTTCGATTGTTCGAAAAAGTCGAAATGGACGTTGAAATCATAGGAACTGGTTGGTTTACTCGAGAGAAACGACCTCTTCTAAGACTTGTTTTCACCTTGGATTGTTCGAAAAAGTCGAAAATGGACGTTGAAACCTTTGAAACTGGTTGGTTTACTCGAAAGGAACGACCTCTTCAAAGGCTTGTTTTCACCTTCGATTGTTCGAAAAAGTCGAAATGGACGTTGAAATCATAGGAACTGGTTGGTTTACTCGAGAGAAACGACCTCTTCAAAGGCTTGTTTTCACCTTCGATTGTTCGAAAAAGTCGAAAATGGACGTTGAAACCTTTGAAACTTGTTGGTTTACTCGAGAGAAACGACCTCTTCAAAGGCTTGTTTTCACCTTGGATTGTTTGAAAAAGTCGAAAATGGACGTTGAAACCTTTGAAACTGGTTGGTTTACTCGAGAGGAACGACCTCTTCAAAGGCTTGTTTCACCTTCGATTGTTCGAAAAAGTCGAAATGGACGTTGAAATCATCGAAACTTGTTGGTTTACTCGAGAGAAACGACCACTTCAAAGGCTTGTTTTCACCTTGGCTTGTTCGAAAAAGTCGAAAATGGACGTTGAAACCTTTGAAACTGGTTGGTTTACTCGAGAGGAACGACCTCTTCTAAGGCTTGTTTTCACCTTGGCTTGTTCGAAAAAGTCGAAAATGGACGTTGAAACCTTTGAAACTTGTTGGTTTACTCGAGAGAAACGACCTCTTCAAAGGCTTGTTTTCACCTTCGATTGTTCGAAAAAGTCGAAAATGGACGTTGAAACCTTTGAAACTTGTTGGTTTACTCGAGAGAAACGACCTCTTCAAAGGCTTGTTTTCACCTTCGATTGTTCGAAAAAGTCGAAAATGGACGTTGAAACCTTTGAAACTGGTTGGTTTACTCGAGAGGAACGACCTCTTCTAAGGCTTGTTTTCACCTTGGATTGTTCAAAAAAGTCGAAAATGGACGTTGAAACCTTTGAAACTGGTTGGTTTACTCGAGAGGAACGACCTCTTCAAAGGCTTGTTTTCACCTTGGCTTGTTCGAAAAAGTCGAAAATGGACGTTGAAACCTTTGAAACTTGTTGGTTTACTCGAGAGAAACGACCTCTTCAAAGGCTTGTTTTCACCTTCGATTGTTCGAAAAAGTCGAAAATGGACGTTGAAAGCTTTGAAACTGGTTGGTTTACTCGAGAGGAACGACCTCTTCAAAGGCTTGTTTTCACCTTGGCTTGTTCGAAAAAGTCGAAAATGGACGTTGAAACCTTTGAAACTGGTTGGTTTACTCGAGAGGAACGACCTCTTCTAAGGCTTGTTTTCACCTTGGATTGTTCAAAAAAGTCGAAAATGGACGTTGAAACCTTTGAAACTGGTTGGTTTACTCGAGAGGAACGACCTCTTCTAAGGCTTGTTTTCACCTTGGATTGTTCAAAAAAGTCGAAAATGAACGTTGAAACCTTTGAAACTTGTTGGTTTACTCGAGAGAAACGACCTCTTCAAAGGCTTGTTTTCACCTCCGATTGTTCGAAAAAGTCGAAATGGACGTTGAAATCATAGGAACTGGTTGGTTTACTCGAGAGAAACGACCTCTTCTAAGGCTTGTTTTCACCTTGGATTGTTCAAAAAAGTCGAAAATGAACGTTGAAACCTTTGAAACTTGTTGGTTTACTCGAGAGAAACGACCTCTTCAAAGGCTTGTTTTCACCTTCGATTGTTCGAAAAAGTCGAAAATGGACGTTGAAAGCTTTGAAACTTGTTGGTTTACTCGAGAGGAACGACCTCTTCTAAGGCTTGTTTTCACCTTGGATTGTTCGAAAAAGTCGAAAATGGACGTTGAAACCTTTGAAACTGGTTGGTTTACTCGAGAGGAACGACCTCTTCTAAGGCTTGTTTTCACCTTCGATTGTTCGAAAAAGTCGAAATGGACGTTGAAACCTTTGAAACTGGTTGGTTTACTCGAGAGAAACGACCTCTTCAAAGGCTTGTTTTCACCTTCGATTGTTCGAAAAAGTCGAAAATGGACGTTGAAACCTTTGAAACTTGTTGGTTTACTCGAGAGAAACGACCTCTTCAAAGGCTTGTTTTCACCTCCGATTGTTCGAAAAAGTCGAAATGGACGTTGAAACCTTTGAAACTGGTTGGTTTACTCGAGAGAAACGACCTCTTCTAAGGCTTGTTTTCACCTTGGATTGTTCGAAAAAGTCGAAAATGGACGTTGAAACCTTTGAACTGGTTGGTTTACTCGAGAGAAACGACCTCTTCAAAGGCTTGTTTTCACCTTGGATTGTTCGAAAAAGTCGAAATGGACGTTGAAACCTTTGAAACTGTTGGTTTACTCGAGAGAAACGACCTCTTCTAAGGCTTGTTTTCACCTTGGATTGTTCGAAAAAGTCGAAAATGGACGTTGAAACCTTTGAAACTGGTTGGTTTACTCGAGAGGAACGACTTCTTCAAGGCTTGTTTTCACCTTCGATTGTTCGAAAAAGTCGAAATGGACGTTGAAATCATAGGAACAGGTTGGTTTACTCGAGAGAAACGACCTCTTCAAAGGCTTGTTTTCACCTCCGATTGTTCGAAAAAGTCGAAAATGGACGTTGAAACCTTTGAAACTTGTTGGTTTACTCGAGAGAAACGACCTCTTCAAAGGCTTGTTTTCACCTTCGATTGTTCGAAAAAGTCGAAATGGACGTTGAAATCATAGGAACTGGTTGGTTTACTCGAGAGAAACGACCTCTTCTAAGACTTGTTTTCACCTTGGATTGTTCGAAAAAGTCGAAAATGGACGTTGAAACCTTTGAAACTGGTTGGTTTATTCGAAAGGAACGACCTCTTCAAAGGCTTGTTTTCACCTTCGATTGTTCGAAAAAGTCGAAATGGACGTTGAAATCATAGGAACTGGTTGGTTTACTCGAGAGAAACGACCTCTTCAAAGGCTTGTTTTCACCTTCGATTGTTCGAAAAAGTCGAAAATGGACGTTGAAACCTTTGAAACTTGTTGGTTTACTCGAGAGAAACGACCTCTTCAAAGGCTTGTTTTCACCTTGGATTGTTTGAAAAAGTCGAAAATGGACGTTGAAACCTTTGAAACTGGTTGGTTTACTCGAGAGGAAACGACCTCTTCAAAGGCTTGTTTTCACCTTCGATTGTTCGAAAAAGTCGAAATGGACGTTGAAATCATCGAAACTTGTTGGTTTACTCGAGAGAAACGACCTCTTCTAAGGCTTGTTTTCACCTTGGCTTGTTCGAAAAAGTCGAAAATGGACGTTGAAACCTTTGAAACTGGTTGGTTTACTCGAGAGGAACGACCTCTTCTAAGGCTTGTTTTCACCTTGGCTTGTTCGAAAAAGTCGAAAATGGACGTTGAAACCTTTGAAACTTGTTGGTTTACTCGAGAGGAACGACCTCTTCTAAGGCTTGTTTTCACCTTGGCTTGTTCGAAAAAGTCGAAAATGGACGTTGAAACCTTTGAAACTTGTTGGTTTACTCGAGAGGAACGACCTCTTCAAAGGCTTGTTTTCACCTTGGCTTGTTCGAAAAAGTCGAAAATGGACGTTGAAACCTTTGAAACTGGTTGGTTTACTCGAGAGGAACGACCTCTTCTAAGGCTTGTTTTCACCTTGGATTGTTCAAAAAAGTCGAAAATGGACGTTGAAACCTTTGAAACTGGTTGGTTTACTCGAGAGGAACGACCTCTTCAAAGGCTTGTTTTCACCTTGGCTTGTTCGAAAAAGTCGAAAATGGACGTTGAAACCTTTGAAACTGGTTGGTTTACTCGAGAGGAACGACCTCTTCAAAGGCTTGTTTTCACCTTGGCTTGTTCGAAAAAGTCGAAAATGGACGTTGAAACCTTTGAAACTGGTTGGTTTACTCGAGAGGAACGACCTCTTCAAAGGCTTGTTTTCACCTTGGCTTGTTCGAAAAAGTCGAAAATGGACGTTGAAACCTTTGAAACTGGTTGGTTTACTCGAGAGGAACGACCTCTTCAAAGGCTTGTTTTCACCTTGGCTTGTTCGAAAAAGTCGAAAATGGACGTTGAAACCTTTGAAACTGGTTGGTTTACTCGAGAGGAACGACCTCTTCAAAGGCTTGTTTTCACCTTGGCTTGTTCGAAAAAGTCGAAAATGGACGTTGAAACCTTTGAAACTTGTTGGTTTACTCGAGAGGAACGACCTCTTCAAAGGCTTGTTTTCACCTTGGCTTGTTCGAAAAAGTCGAAAATGGACGTTGAAACCTTTGAAACTGGTTGGTTTACTCGAGAGGAACGACCTCTTCAAAGGCTTGTTTCACCTTGGATTGTTTGAAAAAGTCGAAAATGGACGTTGAAACCTTTGAAACTGGTTGGTTTACTCGAGAGGAACGACCTCTTCAAAGGCTTGTTTTCACCTTCGATTGTTCGAAAAAGTCGAAATGGACGTTGAAATCATCGAAACTTGTTGGTTTACTCGAGAGAAACGACCTCTTCTAAGGCTTGTTTTCACCTTGGCTTGTTCGAAAAAGTCGAAAATGGACGTTGAAACCTTTGAAACTGGTTGGTTTACTCGAGAGGAACGACCTCTTCCAAGGCTTGTTTTCACCTTGGCTTGTTCGAAAAAGTCGAAAATGGACGTTGAAAGCTTTGAAACTTGTTGGTTTACTCGAGAGAAACGACCTCTTCAAAGGCTTGTTTTCACCTCCGATTGTTCGAAAAAGTCGAAAATGGACGTTGAAACCTTTGAAACTTGTTGGTTTACTCGAGAGAAACGACCTCTTCAAAGGCTTGTTTTCACCTTCGATTGTTCGAAAAAGTCGAAAATGGACGTTGAAACCTTTGAAACTGGTTGGTTTACTCGAGAGGAACGACCTCTTCTAAGGCTTGTTTTCACCTTGGATTGTTCAAAAAAGTCGAAAATGGACGTTGAAACCTTTGAAACTTGTTGGTTTACTCGAGAGAAACGACCTCTTCAAAGGCTTGTTTTCACCTTCGATTGTTCGAAAAAGTCGAAAATGAACGTTGAAACCTTTGAAACTTGTTGGTTTACTCGAGAGAAACGACCTCTTCAAAGGCTTGTTTTCACCTTCGATTGTTCGAAAAAGTCGAAAATGAACGTTGAAACCTTTGAAACTTGTTGGTTTACTCGAGAGGAACGACCTCTTCAAAGGCTTGTTTTCACCTTGGCTTGTTCGAAAAAGTCGAAAATGGACGTTGAAACCTTTGAAACTGGTTGGTTTACTCGAGAGGAACGACCTCTTCAAAGGCTTGTTTTCACCTTGGCTTGTTCGAAAAAGTCGAAAATGGACGTTGAAACCTTTGAAACTGGTTGGTTTACTCGAGAGGAACGACCTCTTCAAAGGCTTGTTTTCACCTTGGCTTGTTCGAAAAAGTCGAAAACGAACGTTGAAACCTTTGAAACTTGTTGGTTTACTCGAGAGGAACGACCTCTTCAAAGGCTTGTTTTCACCTTGGCTTGTTCGAAAAAGTCGAAAATGGACGTTGAAACCTTTGAAACTGGTTGGTTTACTCGAGAGGAACGACCTCTTCAAAGGCTTGTTTTCACCTTGGATTGTTTGAAAAAGTCGAAAATGGACGTTGAAACCTTTGAAACTGGTTGGTTTACTCGAGAGGAACGACCTCTTCAAAGGCTTGTTTCACCTTCGATTGTTCGAAAAAGTCGAAATGGACGTTGAAATCATCGAAACTTGTTGGTTTACTCGAGAGAAACGACCTCTTCTAAGGCTTGTTTTCACCTTGGCTTGTTCGAAAAAGTCGAAAATGGACGTTGAAACCTTTGAAACTGGTTGGTTTACTCGAGAGGAACGACCTCTTCTAAGGCTTGTTTTCACCTTGGCTTGTTCGAAAAAGTCGAAAATGGACGTTGAAACCTTTGAAACTTGTTGGTTTACTCGAGAGGAACGACCTCTTCTAAGGCTTGTTTTCACCTTGGCTTGTTCGAAAAAGTCGAAAATGGACGTTGAAACCTTTGAAACTTGTTGGTTTACTCGAGAGGAACGACCTCTTCAAAGGCTTGTTTTCACCTTGGCTTGTTCGAAAAAGTCGAAAATGGACGTTGAAACCTTTGAAACTGGTTGGTTTACTCGAGAGGAACGACCTCTTCTAAGGCTTGTTTTCACCTTGGATTGTTCAAAAAAGTCGAAAATGGACGTTGAAACCTTTGAAACTGGTTGGTTTACTCGAGAGGAACGACCTCTTCAAAGGCTTGTTTTCACCTTGGATTGTTTGAAAAAGTCGAAAATGGACGTTGAAACCTTTGAAACTGGTTGGTTTACTCGAGAGGAACGACCTCTTCAAAGGCTTGTTTTCACCTTGGCTTGTTCGAAAAAGTCGAAAAATGGACGTTGAAACCTTTGAAACTGGTTGGTTTACTCGAGAGGAACGACCTCTTCAAAGGCTTGTTTTCACCTTGGCTTGTTCGAAAAAGTCGAAAATGGACGTTGAAACCTTTGAAACTGGTTGGTTTACTCGAGAGGAACGACCTCTTCTAAGGCTTGTTTTCACCTTGGATTGTTCAAAAAAGTCGAAAATGGACGTTGAAACCTTTGAAACTGGTTGGTTTACTCGAGAGGAACGACCTCTTCAAAGGCTTGTTTTCACCTTGGCTTGTTCGAAAAAGTCGAAAATGGACGTTGAAACCTTTGAAACTGGTTGGTTTACTCGAGAGGAACGACCTCTTCTAAGGCTTGTTTTCACCTTGGATTGTTCAAAAAAGTCGAAAATGGACGTTGAAACCTTTGAAACTGGTTGGTTTACTCGAGAGGAACGACCTCTTCTAAGGCTTGTTTTCACCTTGGATTGTTCGAAAAAGTCGAAAATGAACGTTGAAACCTTTGAAACTTGTTGGTTCACTCGAGAGAAACGACCTCTTCAAAGGCTTGTTTTCACCTTCGATTGTTCCAAAAAGTCGAAATGGACGTTGAAATCATAGGAACTGGTTGGTTTACTCGAGAGAAACGACCTCTTCTAAGGCTTGTTTTCACCTTGGATTGTTCAAAAAAGTCGAAAATGGACGTTGAAAGCTTTGAAACTTGTTGGTTTACTCGATAGAAACGACCTCTTCAAAGGCTTGTTTTCACCTTGGCTTGTTCGAAAAAGTCGAAAATGGACGTTGAAACCTTTGAAACTGGTTGGTTTACTCGAGAGGAACGACCTCTTCTAAGGCTTGTTTTCACCTTGGATTGTTCAAAAAGTCGAAAATGGACGTTGAAACCTTTGAAACTGGTTGGTTTACTCGAGAGGAACGACCTCTTCAAAGGCTTGTTTTCACCTCCGATTGTTCGAAAAGTCGAAATGGACGTTGAAATCATAGGAACTGGTTGGTTTACTCGAGAGTAATGACCATTTCAAAGGCTTGTTTTCACCTCCGATTGTTCGACAAAGTCGAAAATGGACGTTGAAACCATCGAAACTTGTTGGTTTACTCGAGAGAAACGACCTCTTCCAAGGCTTGTTTTCACCTTCGATTGTTCGAAAAAGTCGAAATGGACGTTGAAACCTTTGAAACTGGTTGGTTTACTCGAGAGGAACGACCTCTTCAAAGGCTTGTTTTCACCTTCGATTGTTCGAAAAAGTCGAAATGGACGTTGAAATCATAGGAACTGGTTGGTTTACTCGAGAGAAACGACCTCATCTAAGGCTTGTTTTCACCTTCGATTGTTCGAAAAAGTCGAAATGGACGTTGAAATCATAGGAACTGGTTGGTTTACTCGAGAGGAACGACCTCTTCTAAGGCTTGTTTTCACCTTCGATTGTTCGAAAAAGTCGAAATGGACGTTGAAATCATAGGAACTGGTTGGTTTACTCGAGAGAAACGACCTCTTCTAAGGCTTGTTTTCACCTTCGATTGTTCGAAAAAGTCGAAATGGACGTTGAAATCATAGGAACTGGTTGGTTTACTCGAGAGTAATGACCATTTCAAATGCTTGTTTTCACCTTCGATTGTTCGAAAAAGTCGAAAATGGACGTTGAAATCATCGAAACTTGTTGGTTTACTCGAGAGAAACGACCTCATCTAAGGCTTGTTTTCACCTTCGATTGTTCGAAAAAGTCGAAATGGACGTTGAAATCATAGGAACTGGTTGGTTTACTCGAGAGAAACGACCTCATCTAAGGCTTGTTTTCACCTTCGATTGTTCGAAAAAGTCGAAATGGACGTTGAAATCATAGGAACTGGTTGGTTTACTCGAGAGAAACGACAACTTCAAAGGCTTGTTTTCACCTTCGATTGTTCGAAAAAGTCGAAATGGACGTTGAAATCATAGGAACTGGTTGGTTTACTCGAGAGAAACGACCTCATCTAAGGCTTGTTTTCACCTTCGATTGTTCGAAAAAGTCGAAATGGACGTTGAAATCATAGGAACTGGTTGGTTTACTCGAGAGTAATGACCATTTCAAATGCTTGTTTTCACCTTCGATTGTTCGGGAAAGTCGAAAATGGACGTTGAAATCATCGAAACTTGTTGGTTTACTCGAGAGAAACGACCTCATCTAAGGCTTGTTTTCACCTTCGATTGTTCGAAAAAGTCGAAATGGACGTTGAAATCATAGGAACTGGTTGGTTTACTCGAGAGTAATGACCATTTCAAAGGCTTGTTTTCACCTTCGATTGTTCGAAAAAGTAGAAAATGGACGTTGAAACCATCGAAACTTGTTGGTTTACTCGAGAGAAACGACCTCTTCTAAGGCTTGTTTTCACCTCCGATTGTTCGAAAAAGTCGAAATGGACGTTGAAATCATGAAGGAAGTTGAAACGACCTCTTCAAAGGCTTGTTTTCACCTTCGATTGTTCGAAAAAGTCGAAATGGAAATCATCGAAACTTGTTGATTTACTCGAGAAAATTAGGTAACCAGAATCAGACTAGATGAGAAATGTTGGTCAACACCAATTCATTAGCTGCAGGTAACATGAAATGCCCTTATGAACACTTCCAGAAAATGTTTGAAAAAATTGGAGCAATTTCAGAGGCATTTTGAATTTTAATAACAAAGGTACCGTAAAACCGTCAAACTTTACCCCACCAGAGGTAACTTTACCCCCAAAAGTCAGAATCTTCAATTGTGACGTAAGCGTGGTAGAACTTAGATAAAAGTTAGCTATTGTGCTTTCGTTATACTCCACATCCCAGAGAATCGATGCGGCTTGCGATGGCGCCTTCATCCATGTTATCAGCTGTTATCAGTCATAGTTTCCTGTTCAGCTGTTTTTTTCATGTTTCTCGTGCTCCAAAATTTCTTCCATATCAGGTGTTTGGAGTGGATTTACCAGGCAAGCCCTCATCATATCACTTTCAATATCTTATTTTGAACAAAATACACTAATCAAATTCTCAAAAAAGTGTTTTCTTAGTTATGCCTTTGTTTACCAAAAATTTGATGGTAACTTTACTCCAAACACCGGGTATCTTTACTCCACTATAAAGGTTGGGATAAAGCCTCACTCATATTTTTCTTATTTAATCTCGAAAAAGATTTGAGTTTTATAATGTTCGCAGTGTTGAATGTAAGGTTTCTAGTGTATCTCATGTTGCAGAAGTAAGAGATGGGGAGAAGAAGTGAGAAAAGGCTTGGTACGCGCTCGTTTATCGTTTATTGTCCTTTAATATTTCTTTACTTGTAGAAAGTTTTGCTCGATTACCTACATAAGTCTGTCTATACTGGAAGACTGAAATTGTGATCTCTTAACCAGAAATATTGCATTTCAAGCAAATTCGTTGAAATAAATGATCATTGGAATTTATATTTTTCTTAGGTATAACTTGTATTTTTCAAGCTAAAAAGTTCAATTTTACAGAATATATTTTATAATAATATTATAAATACTCTATATTATCAAGTATTTCTGGGGTGATGAATTCAATCCCGACTAGTAACATTGCACCACTGCCCATTTCTGTAGCGATAACTCTGAGTTTTTCAGAGTGGAGTAAAGATAGACGCACTCGTAGGTAACTCTACTCCAACATTTAAACAATTAAATAGGGGGTTACAATTATCTGACCAATGAGCTCGACCACTCAAAATGTTCAGGAAGCCCTGAAGATCAATTCACTTATTAAAAAAAGTCAATTTGACCCATTTCGAGTGGGAGAAATTGTATTTGGAACTGTTTTGGAGTAAATCTTGGGGTAAAGTTTGACGGTTTTACGGTATGAAAAAAAAGTTTTTATAGTAATCCATATATTTTATGTAATTATAGTTGACAAATGGTTCCACTCTGGGACATCTATAGCTGAAAAAAATTCTTAAATAGCGTATCATTTGGTGATTGGCCATCCTGTTTGATAACTTGAACTGTGAAACACTAAACTAGGATAGGAAACAACGAAATAAAGTTCGTAGGTATATTTTTTAAAATTCACCTAAAAACAGCCCCTTGAGTGGGTTTACATAAAACTCTCATATTGGGCGCTTCCCAGAGTTTTGGAAACAGCCTACATTTTGCGTAGGAGGACATATCCAATCTATCATGGCTAGTTTCACTGAATAAAATAACTGCCAACTCACATTTTCATGTGATAGTATTTTTCCGTAATAAAATTTCTTCCCATCAAACTGCCGGAACTTCCCACTAAAAGGTTCGGCGCTAGGGCTTTTTCCAGGGTTTTCGCTAAAAAAAAATGAAATTCCCTGAGTAAAAGAGTATAATTCCCTGAGTATTCCCGGTTTTCCAGGTCGCTGGACACCCTCATTATTGACAATAAAACAAAATTGTCGTTCCGTCCGCCGTACCGCTCGCTCCCTACGATAGCATAAGTGTCGGCCTTACGATAAATCAGAAACACGAGTGTGAATCGCAACAGAGGCCCAATTCCGCCCATATTTTAGCAGACCAAAATGCGATAGCTGTTCGTTTCTTCGAGTTGTACTCAGTTTTGCATCCTTAGCAACCAGTAAACAAATTTCTAAATGAAGGAATTCTTCATTTCTTCGAATGGAGTGTGAAGAGTTTCATCTAAATAAACTCGATTAGTTGGTAGGTAGTGACGATGGCAAAGCTGAATTCTTCGCTGGCGAGTGATCTGTGCAAAAAAATAAACCTTTTTGTAATAATTTGCAGCATTTTTTTACTCACCCACTAACGATACACTTTTTTGAGAAGGTTCACCAACTTTCTAGACGCTTCCTACTTCCTATCTTTCCACTTATCGTCCAATCTCGTTCTGCATCGACCACCAATGGGATGCCTTCACGTTTGATTTGCCCCGAGATATTCTATGAGTCCGATTTCGAATTATGTAAGGAACCCAACGGCTCATATCGAAGGAGAGGTCCCGTAGGCCATATTTAGCCCTAATGGCCTTACAGTTGGGCCTAACGTGGGCCTTATAAGGACAGCTGACCTGCCTTCCAGAATCCCCTCTCTTCTGGAGTTTTGCAACGACCGCCCACGAGTTCCACGTCTCGTCTCCTCGTAATCTCCGAGCTTGTAAAAACTCCATTGTGATCGGATTTTCGTCGTGATAAACGGCTTTTGAGGTCGGAACGAGTTCGTAATGGAAACTGCTTTTGTGGAAGATCATGTTTCTCGATAGGTACACACCCTGGATTCAAACAACCAACGACACCAGTCATTCTGCAGCATTTTACACGTAAAATTGGAGGTTTTACACACCAATTTGGAGGATGATGGAAATGGTTCGTTTTACATAAATTTTAAACGATAGCCCGCTCAGAAGGCGGAAAACCCCGGTGCTCCAGGCAATACCTACTCTGTGCCGCCGCCTCCCGCTTAGAATGCGGAAAACCCGGTGCTTCCGTAAATATCTCTACTCCGTGCAACATGACGAAGATATTCCATTTGCGTCCCTTCCAACTGCCATTATTTTAAAGGTCCCAATTTGTTGTTGCTGCTTTTCCAGAATTAAATAATTTACTTGTGTCCTCCTCCAATTTGATGTGTAAAACCTCCAACTTGAAATGGAAAACCTCCAATTTGATGTGTAACAAACCCTCCAATTTGACGTGAAAATGCTATACAGGGTGTCTACACTTTCGATGGGCATAACTTCAGGGTTCGATTCTACAAGGTATTTCCAAAAAAAAATGTCTATTAGCAATTTTCTTTTAACCCACTCAAAATTCCTTTTTTTTCACTTTAAAGTTTTTCTTAGCGTTTTCGACCTCACGGCACTGGTATGGTCATAACTCCCTTATTTCGCCTGAAAATTCAAATCTGACTACACCGTTAGAAAGAGCGTTAAATTCCTAAGCTACCTGGTGCAAAATCAAAATATTTCAGCAATAAAGTAGTTTCAAAAACGCTGCAAATCATTGCTCAAAGGTTTATTATTTCCTGTATAGATCACCCTTCTGTATAGATCACTGGTTCTCCATCAATAGCACCTACCACCATCTGTATTCTCCCTTGACCTTCCCTCTCAAATTTCAGCTTCCTGCGTTCAATAGGATTGAAAATGGCTTCGGAGCTCACTCAGCTGATCAGTGATCTGAGGAGTGATGAAAATCTCCTTGAATGCTGGAGACGCCTGGAAGAGCACTTCCATTCAATAGGATTGAAAATGGCTTCGTAGCTCACTCAGCTGATCAGTGATCTGATCAGTGAGCAATGATTTTCAGCGATTTTTACCTACCAACATTTTTTTTACCTACCAACTTTTTTTTACCTACCAGCTAGGTACTACCTACCACACCATACTGGCTTCACACCTTCACAATCAAGTTTATTAGAAAGAACTAAACGCTTCACACTCGATACGAAAAATAGAAAGCTTGATATGGAAATTTGATTACTGGTTACGCAGAAGGCAAAACTGTATACAAATCGAAGAAATAAACAGCGATCGCATTTTAGTCCGATAAAATTTGAACGGAGATTAGACCTCTTTTGCGATTCACACTCATGATTCTGTTTTATCGAAGGAAAACCTTCAAGTACTCGTAGGGACTGAACGGTTTGTCCTACAGAACTCCGGGTGGTCTCAAAAATTTTTAAAAATTCAATACTATTTAAAATTGGTTGAAAAAAAGCTACCTTTATTTCGAGAGTTTTCGAGCTAGGGCACTCTTGAAAATTTCAACCCTTAATTTTCACCCCTTAGAAGTGACCTACATCAACCAAAAGCTTCGCGGCACAACTAGACCCCAAATGGAGCCCATATACCAAATTTGAACCAAATCGGTCCAGTGTTGCTAAGAAAGTGCCGCGTACGGCGTACGGCGGACGGACGGAAATTTTTTTATTCGATTTTCGTATTCTACGTACCTTGAAACGTAAAACATCAAATTTTGAGGGGGGGTTAAAATTTTTTTTTTCTTGCTCGATTCCAAAGGCTTATTATTGAAAATAATAAACCAAAAATCAAGTCAAAAAGCCAACTTTAAAAATTTTTTGAAACTTGACTTTCTTCGGCCAAAGTTTTTCACTCTAAATCCCTGTCCATTTCGATGGGCGCTCTTCGGAGGAAAACATGCTCAAATTGTCAGATTTTCAACGGTCTATCAATTTTTCTTTTTAACATTCAAATTGGAAGAGTAAATGAAGTTTGAATGTCAAAAAACGTGTGTTTTAAAAGAAAATCCAGTGTTTTAAGCGGTTTATGGTCCCCCTCGACCTCAAGATGGCTTGACGATTTTGGTATCATTTCCTATGTAATTTTTTACGCTGAATCAAACAGTGATACTTCCGAATGGTTCCGACTGCTAGAAAGTGGATTTTTCGAAGAAAACCTTCGTTTTTCGTACATAAAAAACGCATTATTCGTAAATGTGGTAGTAAGCATAAAGTAACACCTTTCTACTCAACAAAAACTTCAATCAGCTAGAAATTCGGTGTTTTTTGTTGAGTTCTTGAGACTTTTCAGGGTTTCATAAAAAATTTTAGCCAAAAATCGAAAATTTCACACCGGTTTTACGTTCTAGGCCTTCCTGGACAGTTTTGATTTCGTATCTGTCAGTGTTTGTCTGCCATGAAATCCTTGCAACGGGCTAGCTATACGAAGGTACCAATTTCCAGTAAATATTCAGGGGTTGATCGAATTGGGGTGTAGATGGTCCCCTGTGAAAATCATCACCCCGCACTTTTATAGGTACCTCAGAGATTGATATTTTGAGATAACAAAACTATATGCGCGCTGCGCGATTTTGTTTTGTTTTGATTTTCTTGGGCTCCATAATATGGGCTCCATTTGGTGTCTAGTTGTGCCGCGAAGCCTTTGGTGGATGTCAGTCACTTCTAAGGGGTGAAAAATGAAGGTTGAAATTTCAACTCCAAGAAAATCAAAACAAAACAAAATCGCGTAGAATCCGGAAACAAAACAAAAGATAGGTACGTAGAATCCGGAAATCGAATAAAAATTTTGCCGTCCGTCCGCTGTAGGCGGCTCTTTCCTTAGTTTCCGTGGAACGATTTGGTTGAAATTTGGTATAATATACCATTTGGTATATATTTGGCATATATTTGGTATATTATACCAAATTTCAACCAAATCGTTCCACGGAAACTAAGGAAAGAGCCGCCTACAGCGGACGGACGGCAAAATTTTTATTCGATTTCCGGATTCTACGTACCTATCTTGAAACGTAAAACATCAAATATTTAGGGAGGGGGGGGGGTTAAGTTCTAGCTTGATTCCAATAGTTCATCATTGAAAATAATAAACCAAAATGGGCCGTTTGTCCTGTGAGGCTACTCAAGGGAACCCTCTTGGTGTGCGACTGTAGAAAAACCTTTCGATAAGTCAATTACGGGGATGAGAGAGAGTCAAGCATTTATGAGTGTTTCCTCAGGGCTCCTTCAACTTGCCTAGCAACAGCAGGATAACATACCTAAAGACATTGAAACTAGCAGTACTTAAGGTCGACTTTCCTACACGCGTCTGGCCGCAGCGGCTGCCGCAGGGGGTATCTTTCCTACACGCGTCTGGACGCAACGGCCATGCGGCTCAAGCATTCAGTAGTGTTCAGAATGTCAAGAAAGAAGGGTCTATTGGCTTGGTGGATTGTGGAAGAGGAGGAAAGGGTGATTATGGGAGGAATGAGGAGAGAAGAAGATAGTTGTTTGGATTGCGACGTTCGGAAGGGGCTTTTCATGTTTTGGTAAAAGATCATTTGAATAGTGATGAAATGAAGTTCCGGAACTTCAAGCAATCACAGTCCGAAGCTATAATCTAGGTACATCAGAATTATCAGATTCTTCAAGTCTTTCAATCACTCTAATCTTTCGTAAAATGTGGGTTAAGGAAAAGTCAGAATTATATGACCCAGCGGTGCAATTTCTACTCGCGTTTTACGTTTCAGACCTTCCTGAACAATTTTGGTTCCGTGTTTGTCTGTCTGTCTGTCATGAAATCCTTGCCACAGCCATAACTTCTACATTTTGCAACAATATTCAGACATTGTGCGTGTTGACGTGTAGTGGAAGGTACTTAGAGATTGATATTTTGAGAGTAACTACTAGGCATCTGGTCATCTGTATAGTCGGGTTATGGATACAAGGAAGTTACGTGCCACACCCACTTTGAATTGTTGTCTTAGTTGGGGCGAGGTGGAGATTCAAAAGGAAGTGATTTCGGTTAATTATTTTCAATAACAAAGCCTAGGAATCGGCCAAGAAACAAAAATTAACCCCCTCCCTTTACCGACATACTAATTATTATAAACCAACCTGACAGTTTATTATTTGAGTCTCGAAACTCCTCCAATGCGAGTCAATGCGAGTGAGTAAGTTCTTTTTTGAAAGGGGTTACGTGACTCACATAGCCACTTTCAAAAGACATCGGAAATTTTAACCTGTTTTTTTTTTTATGGGAAGCGTCAATGATACGAGGTTCCTTTTAATCGCAAACGATGAAACCAAGTGTGGAGACCCAGAAAATAAAAAAAGTGAAAATGGCCGAAAATGTCACATAGCCCCTTTCAAAAAAAAAAAACGGGTTCAATTACGGGGATGGGAGAGTCAAGCATTTTTGAGTGTTTCCTCAGGGCTCCTTCAACTTGCCTAGCAACAGCAGGATAACATACCTAAAGACATTGAAACTAGCAGTACTTACCCAGTCTCCAACCTACCAAGATGGCGACCATACTGTGGGTAGATTCAACAGTTTGTTGTTGTTAAATCGCCCCAGCTGTTCTTTTCAAGTGATTTAAAAAATAGGAAAAGTTTCTTGTTCTCGAGTCCGTTTTTGCTTCCGAGTCTACCAAGGTAGCGGGAAGCTTTGTTTTCACTTTTCAAGGACGAAAAAAAAAAGTTCTCCAAAATCAAAATTTTCACTCGCGTTTTGCGTTTTAGATCTTTCTGAACAATTTTGGTTCCGTGTCTGTCTGTCTGTGTGTCTGTCTGTCTGTGTGTCTGTCATGAATTCCTTGTAACGCGCATAACTATACGAAGTTATTGTCCGATTTCGATGAAATTTTCAGGGATTATGCGGGTTGGTGTGTAGACGGTCCCCTATGAAATCATCATCCTCGGACTGATAGAAGCGACTTGCGCATGCGCAAACGTGAATTCCTTGTAACGGCCATAACTTCTACATTTTCCATCTGATTTCGATGAAATTTTCAGGGATTGTGCGGGTTGGTGTGTAGACGGTCCCCTATGAAAATCATCATCCTCGGACTGATAGAAGCGACTGCGCATGCGCAAACGTGAATTCCCTTGTAACGGCCGTAACTTCCACATTTTACATCCGATTTCAATGAAATTTTCAGGGATGTTACAGATTAGAGTTTAGATGGTCCCCTACGAAAATCATCACCCCCGGATTGATAGTAGCTGATGCGCATGCGCGAACGTGAATTGCTTCTAACAGCCATAAATTCCACAATTTCTACCCGATTTCGATGACATTTTCAGGGATTACGCGGATTAGATTGTAGATGGTCCCCAATGAAAATCAAGGCCTTAAAATTTACAGTAGCCTCTGCGCATGCGCAAACGTAAAATCGTAACAGTCGTGTGTGACGTTGAGGATCTCAAACCCCACTCAACCAACCCCTTAATAGATCAGTGAGCAATGCTCTGGATTCCCACCCTGGAGTCCCAGGTTCGAATCCCAGTCAAGCTAAGAAATTTTTTGATCCAATCACTACCGCACTTACATTTTTCGTCCGAATTTGATGAAATTTTCTAGGATTGTCCAGATTAGCGTGTAGATGGTCCCCTATGGGGGTAGTGAAAGGTACTTAGAGATTGGTGTTTTCAGATTAACTACTATGCATCGGATCATCTATATAATCGGGTTATGGATACGAGGAAGCTATGTGCCACACCCCACTTGGCAGACGTTTTTTTTATTGCGAGTAAAATTTAATTCTGTACTTTTTCTCTACTTCTTACTCAATTCGGTACCGACCTTTTGAACGCAGTTTGTAAGTTATCAGGTATAAGACTTTGAAGGCTTGAAGCTTGAATCTAATTGGACGAAATTGATGCCAACATACTAAATCAAATGTCAAATCAAGTATGTGTAACTGGAAATGACCAAATATCTTATACTTCGGAAACGTTACCATCATTATTACCTTCTTGTTGTTTCTTGGTTTACCTCGATGTCTTGATCTGGAACCACAACACTCCACAGCACGACACTACGGATCGAAAGAGCCCACTCACTCCCCGAACGCGGCGGAAATCGCGGAAAAGCGGAAATAAATCGGAAAATTGCTGAAAACCCGAAATGAAATGGCGGAACAACGGAGCACAAGACAACCCTAACGGCCGCCCGAGGAGAACTGAAGAAGAAGAAGGGAAAAGTTCATCTTCTTCTACTCTTACTGTCCTCATCTAAGTCATGCTGAACATAAAA